>PVJC01018260.1:0-31544 GCA_004026665.1 Murina feae | reverse complement strand
CGCTTCCCGGTGCCCTCCAACCCTGCCGCCTGTTTCCCATCACGGGTCCTGGGTCCTGCACTGTCCTGCCCTGCAGCCGCTCTGTGCACTCGGGAGGTCCCTCAGCCCCGCCTGTGCCCTCTCGCAGTCTGGGACCCCTCGGGGGATGCCCACCTGCTGGCGTGCCTGACCAGCCTGGGTAAGGGGCTTTCAGGCTGCCCACAGCTCCCATTGACCCAACGTCCCAGCAAGGCCGGCTGGACGCAGGTTTCAGGAGTTTTTTTCTCCTATAATTGATACTGTTCCTTGAAGGCCTGGGGTTATCTTCTATAATTGATACACTGTTCCTTTAAGGTGGCCTTCTAACTAACTGAAGCCTCCTCTGCTTCACCTCCCAGCGTCTATAATTAAACAATTGTTACTTTTACTGGTTAGGCTAGAGCTGCTCTTTCCTTCAGCTCCGGAGGATTCTATGATTGTTACATTGTTTCAAAACTGCTAGAGGCAGTGTAATCCAAGCTGAGCTGAGCGGGCGCAGTTTCACTTTCGCTCCTGCCGCAATGGAAAGGGCTGTTTACTCAGGTCTGTGAGTGGCGGCCGCCATGCTGGCTGGGCTAATTTGCATACAGCTGCTCTGATTGGCTGGTGGGCATGGCTTACCCTGTCTCGGAGAAACGGTTAATTTTAATATTTCGCTTTTATAGAGTAGATGCTGAAAGGTATCCTTTGAGAAGAGGAAGAAGCAGAAAAAGTAAAGATAAAAATTATGAACAACAAAAACATATCTATCAACAAGTGAACCTAAAAATCAAGTGAATAAAAAAAATTTGATGAACAGAATAAACTGGTGAATAGAATAGAATCAGGGGCATGGAAAGGGATTGGACTGACAATTCATAGGAGGAAAGGGGTTTTGGGGGTTTGGGAAGAGAATGGACAAAAATCGTACACCTACGGATGAGGAGGGGGGGGGCGGATAAGGGCAAAGGGTGGGGTGGGAACTGGGAGGAGGGGAGCTATGGGAGGGGAAAAAAGAGGAACAACGGTAATAATAAAGATAAAAATAGGAGGCACGAAATTTCTAGGACTGTTCAAATTATAACAGAATATTTCAGTGAGAAATATAAAATCTGAAGTTTCAAAAGTACATGTTAAAAAATTATAAGTCTCTCCTCATGAAGTAAATATGACTTGATAAAAGATTACATATGAGAATATTACTTTATAGAAATTTGTAAAACTACCTGCAGGACTTACTTTTTTAAAAATATTTTTTAAACTGCTTTTTAAAGAGAGAGGAAGGGAGAAGGAGAGAGAGAGAGAGAAACACTGATCAGCTACCTCCTCCAACCCCCTACTGGGGATCGAGCCTGCAACCTGGGCATGAGCACCAACTAGGAATTGAACCAGCAACCTTTTGGTGCATAGGATGATGCCCAACCAACCAGGGCCCCTGAAGGGTTTGCTTTTAGCTCCAAGTTCTTTTTATTGGCCATTAAAATGTTTATTTATAATTTATCACAATATTTTTGAATCCTAGGAGGATGAAATTAGAGGTAAAAGGAGAATCAAGGGAATCTACAGCTAAAGTATAAGAGTCAGCTACAGCCATAATCGATTTGGCTCAATGGACAGAGCGTCAGCCTGCGGACTAAAGGGTCCCAGGTTCAATTCCAGTCAAGGGCATGTACCTTGGTTGTGGGCACATCCCTAGTTGGGGGTGTGCAGGAGGCAGCTGATCTAATTCTATACCTCTCCCTTCCTCTCTGTAAAAAATCAATACATTAAAAAAAAAAAAAAAGAGTCAGCTACAAATTTAAGCATGAAATAAATTAAAGCACTGAAATTCCTTTTACCGTATCTTCTACATGAGTTGACATGCACCTACGAAATATCAGAAGTATAGCAAGTATATCACAACTTGGACACTGCTTATATCATCTGACAAATGTTGCTTGCAGGAGCTTTTCCAATTCCTTCAATGTATTGGCTCAAGGTTTTAATTAGATTGAAAAATTCCTATGAGCAAGCAGAGGTCAAACTGTATTTAGGCAAAACAGATGTGAACAGCAAAGCCTAAGAGGTATAAAACGGGCCTCAAGTCTTTAACACTTCTTAGCAAGAATTCCCATGGCATTCTCAAAACATATAAACAGAAGACCATTGAGCAGAAAGTCTCAAGGATTTGTGCCAAAAGTTTATTTTAAAACAGAGAGAACTTTTTATGAATGTCTTTTCCTTTTTATGAATGTCTACGTTTATTCTTTCCCAAACCATCTCTAACACTGAAGAGGCCGTACCACATGTAAACAAACTTTCTGTATCACCATCAGCACCTATGAGCACGTGAGGTTAACACAACTTCGTGGACCACCTACTGCCTCACACTGCACCAAATGCATTTTGGTATCTCTCTAAAGGGGACCAGGTTTAATGTTTGACATGAGACTAGCTGGGCTAAGGGACTGGATTGAAGTCTGGTGGTGGTAGAAGTTCAGCCAAAAGCAACTGCAGTGACTCACCTGGAAGGTGAGTAGGAAGAATGAAGAGTGCTGTAGGTGAGGGGTGATGAGAAGACACTTCAACTGCAGACCAAATGGAACGGGAGACAGGTAAGATGTCAGAGAAAGAGCAGAGGCAGGAACTGAAGGTGAGGCATTCTACCACAGAATTTTAAAGCTCAAAGGGACTTGAGTGACAACTGAAACTATGGCTTTCAGCATAGAGCACTAGGTTGAGGATGACAGCTAACATCTCTGAAAGCTCTTTGGGGAACCCCCACATCCATCTCAGAAGAGACTAGAACTCGAGTTCTTATGAACCCTGAACTGTAAAGGCAGTAAGGTGAGTTTTAACGGGCCTGGAGGTCACAAATGTGCCATCCAGTACCTTATCTCCTCCAGACACCATCAAGACACCTGGTAAGTTCCCATCATCAGTCAACCTGAATTATCCCGGTTCCTAAAATGGGATGGCTCTTACGCACTCCCTAAGACCTTGAAGATGGTCAATTCTTCATCATGAATGTAGTTAAATAAAGTAAAATATAAATGGCTCCCATTTTATGCTATTTTATTTCACTAATTGCTCTCAGCTTTCAGAAAAACCTCAGTGAGACTGTAAGCAGAATTAAATGTAAGCTTTACAGGACTGTAAGCTTTACAAATATTGTCCGGAACCTGCCTAATGCCAATAACATGCTCCCGAAGTGCATATGTGGGAAAGCCCTTGAGTGACCTTACAAGTGACCCTGTAGTCTTAAGGATACTAAACATCGAAAGTTAAGTGGAAAAATCAGTCATAATCCGTGTTTGTCAAGAAAACTTTACCTAGCAGATGCTGTCCTTGTGCTGAGAAGATAGCATGAAAATGAATCAAAGCCAACACAAATTGGAGAGACTGAAATAATATCAGGCACCTTTTAACAAAGCCAATGAAACTTGGTTCTGCCTTCACTGAATTAAATCTGCCTCTTCGACAAAACACCTAACACATCAGAGGGCAAGATAGATAGGAGTGGCAAGTCCTGGAGCACAGCTAGTTCACCGCTGAAGGCACATTCACTCCATTAGCTCAGTTGGCTGGACATGTGCAGCGGAAGGTTGTCAGTGTGGTCTGCAAGCAGCTGCTTCATGAGAAACTCAAGCAGGGAGACTGTAGGGCCAAGAGGGAGGAATCTGTGAAGATGCACTAAGCACAGCTCTCAGTCCTGCGGCCTCTGTGGAATGCTGAGAAACAGAAGCTTATAAACCAACCTGGCATGTAGCAATCAGAACTAAAACAATCCATTTTAAGGGACACATTGGATACCCAGAAAGACCAAATAGGCAGAGGTGAGTGGCAACAACAAATGTATGGTTTTTGTTGTTGTTCTGTTTTATTAAGTGAAAGTTTTCATTGGTAATGTTAGTCTTTTTGGTGACACACCTGAGAAGTGAAGCAGCCCACTTGAGGGCCAAGCTCAGGAGGCCTGCAGTCTGACACAGCTCAGAGAACCTGCCCCAGGTGGTAGTGTTGGCAGAGTGCTGTGAGCTAGGGCTCCCCTGGGGAGTTGGAGGATGCTTGCTGTCCTGCCAAGTTCAACCTAAAACCCATCTCTGTTCAGGTCTAGCAGCTATGATAAATGTTCCTAGCTTCTCAGTCTCAAACAAAGCAACAGCTCTACCAAATGGCTCTTACAGACAGGCAGCCTCAAGCAGCAGAGGAAAAGCAAGGAGGATGGGCTTTGGGGTCTGTCATAACCCTCTGGTGTCCATTCTGTCCAAAAGAGAGCTGCTGATAAGAAGGGTGAGATAGCTCCTGAAGGAGTGATTGTCACAGCTTCTCAGAATACAAATAAATACCTCTCCATTGGTCCATACCCTCTCCTAGGTACCTACGTCTCTCTGAATTTCTTTCACTCTAATACTGGAGTCTAAAATGTTCTCCTAGAGCAGTGGTTCTCAACCTTCTGGCCCTTTAAACACAGTTCCTCATGTTGTGACCCAATCATAAAATTATTTTCATTATTACTTAATAACTGTAATGTTGCTACTGTTATGAATCGTAATGTAAATATCTGACATGCAGGATGACAGGCAACCCCTGTGAAAGGGTCGTTCAACCGCCAAAGGGGTCGAGACCCACAGGTTGAGAACCACTGTCCTAGAGAGACCTTTTCTAATTAACAGAAGAATGGAAATCACTTATTACAGTGGTCAACCCTTACAACTTCTTCACCAATACACAAACTTCCACAGCCTGTTAAAAATATAAAAAATATACTTAACACATAAGATTGATTTATAGATATCATAAATATGAAAAGGTAAGAAAGTCTACATTCTACCTCTATTACAAGAATATCTTTCCCCACTTATAACAGATCATAATAACTGTTAACACAAAATCCTCATAAAATTGGTTAAATCACAAAAAATAATACTAACTTTTATAATAACTGGTCAAAGATTAGTTGTTTTATTTTACCATTACTTCCTACAGTTTTATAAATATTGCAAAATATCAAAGGCCTTTTGCAGAGGAAAAATACAGGTAAGTGGGAATATTAAAAATCAAGTTCTCTGAATCCATTTTATTGATTTATGTGTGGGGCACCATGACTAGTACCATGGAACAATGAATCAGAAGCTAATGCTGATTTCAAAGAAGTTCAGAAGTAAACAATATGACATTTGGCCATAAACACGGTTAAAAGCACCTGAGGTAATGAAAGGCGGTACAAATAATGTGGGAAAATGTGTACATGCACAAGTGTGCAGGAGAAAGGGGGCTGCTGGAGATCAGGAACACCTTTGTGAAAGGAATACCTGAGCAGGGCCTTGAAGAGTACAAAGTCCTAGCCCATGAGTAAAGAAGTGGGAAGAAGATTCGAGGCAGAGTGAAGTGCACAGTCAGCAAGAATGAATAGAGATGATGATCATTCTGGTCTGGATGAATGACAGAGGCCTGAAGGATGATAAAGGTTAAATACTGACAAATGCAAGGATGGATGGACTCACAGATTAGGCCAAGAAGTTTGACCCTGTATGATGTCTAATGGGCATCAGGGCTCCAAAGGAAATGGAGAAGACAACATGACCTTTGCTTCAGGAAGACCTCTTCAGCTATTCCATGTTAGGCTGACTAGAAAAAAGAGGGGCAGGAGGCCTTGCTTGAAGCTTATCCCAAAAGTTCAGATAGGAGGAAAAATGGGAGTGGGAATTGAACTGAGACTGTAGGTTTCAGAAATAAGTCAAACAAAATGTCAGTAAGACCTGAGAAAAGACTAGACACAGGGGCAGGGGAAGGAGACAAATCAAAGGTGAGTTAAGGTTTTATGTCTGACATCAGAATGAAACTAGGAAAAACAGGAGGAAGGTCACTGCTTGGTGCTGTTTAGACACATCAGGTTTCAAGTCTGATAATTCACTCGGATGGAGAAAGCCAGCAGGAAAACAGAACCTAATCTGGAATCATAGCTTCATTGCTACAGGCTGCCCTGGGACAATACAGGAGAGCTCTCTAATCTCACGCATGCTGTCATGCACACTGTCAAGGACTCCATCATTCAAGTGAGCCATAGACTTGGACTTGGAGGTACTTTCAGGAAAAAAAATGGAGACTGTTACCATCTGCAGGATTATATTTTTCCATGGCATTGCTGCTTAGTTAAATAAGAACTGCATTTTCTGTTGCTCAGGGAAACAAAATAGCTATAAATAGAGAAGTTTTTTATGCCTTTTCTTTATAAAATTCAGGCTTTAAAGGGGCTGCATTATCTTTATTTTATTTTTTACTATTATGCATGTTTACCATGAACAAAAACATATTTGTAAGGCAAAAATGAACATTTTGCATGATTAGTAATATTCCCTGGCTGGTATAATCGACAAGGTTGTCATTACTGGCAGTTAGGATGATTGCTATCTCTGCAGAAGCAACTGAGCTGGCTGGGGCTGGCACACTGGCCACTGTGCTGTGGGTGCAGGCATTGCACTGCGGTTAGGACATTCTAGCTTCCTGCAGTAGCAAGCGAAATGATGGAGTGCTAAAAATAGAGTAATTAGGAAGCAAACATGCAAGATTAGTCTGTCCTGATTATTCATGAATGTAAAATATACTAGATTACTGTATACACTGTCCAGAAAAAATGCCAGCAACTTACTATTGAGGATGACTTGCATGACTACTTTCTCCAGCATTAGTATAGTAATTAGGACTTTTTTACATTTCTGGGAGATTACCACCTCACTTTCTAACAACTGACATTACTGTGCATAATAAAAGAATTAGAAATTACAAATTCAAGTTTGGAGAGGTGATGCTTTGTTCAATTCATGCATCCTACTTTCTAACACCCAATCTCCATTGTCTTTGTGCTCCAACAGTCTTCACTTTATTCAAGAAGTCTGAGAAAAATCTATGGGTAAGGGCAGTCTTTTAACTTGGTCTAAGTATTAGCAATTATTTTCCCCAGAAATAATTGACCTCGTTTCTAAACAAGTGGATGCAGAATAAGCACTAAGACAATGACATGATTTATAACACAGTGTCAAGAAGACAGACCACTGAGCTTTCAAACTGCCACACACATGAGTACAAATCTTCCTCCAGGCCGGTGGACACACGCCCAATTATCCTTCTGGATTATCAGAACACTAACCTCTGGTATTCTAACCTAAACGCAGACACATGTTAAATGTTATCTGGCCAAAACTCAGTGGTGTTACCATTCCTCTAGAGCTGGAGACACAACTGGGTCACAAGGAATGAAGTGCTCCTAAGAATAAGCTAGGAAATGGGGCAAGGTGGGTCAATAGCATGCCTCACTGACAGAGGTGCAAGGTGGGGCAGGTTGCTCACCAGGAAGGGTTTATTGTGGGGGCCCCACTGGAACACCACCCACTTGGACTGGTGGCTGTGCGGCTTCATGCTAGTATATGCATCTACAGTGCTCAGGAAAAATGGTCCATTTCATAATTAAAAAAAAAAAAAAAGAAGAAGTCCAAGGCCATTTGGTCTTATGCATCTAAAATCAAGTTTCATAAGCCTCCCCCATTAACCACCATTCTAAGTATCTCAAGCATATGAAAAATCTAAAGCAATTGCTATTTTGAGCCCTTACAAGGCCTCTTTCTTTTTTTTTTTTTAATTTAAATTCTTTATTGTTTAAAATATTTCATGTCTCCTTTTTCCTCATTGACCTCTCCCTGCCCGCTCCCACACCCCAAGCACAGGCCCTCACCACCCCCTACTGTCAGTGCTACTGGTTATGCTTATATGCATGCATACAAGTCCTTTAGTTGATCTCTTACCACACATCCGCTCCTGCCTTACTGTTCTTATTGTATATACTTCCACACTATTTGCAAACAGGAGCACAGAATGATGTACTCTCCTGATGGCCTCAATCCCTGGGTGATGAGGGGGGCTCTGCTCTCCTTTGTGGCCATAGGCTGTGTGATGTCAGCATCGTCAGTTGTGCTGCCTGGTTGAGAGCAACTAGATCCCCCCAGTCTTCCACCTCTGGAGAAAAAAACACTCACAACCCTCCCACTGCTGGCACAGGGCAACAGCACTATCTGAACAAAAGGAGCAGAAGTGTGTATAAGAGTAAAGCAGAGCACAGTAAGTTCCAAAGCAGTCTAAGACTGCCCTATCGACTTATCTCCATGTTGGGATCCCCAACATCAGCATAATAAACTGGATCTCCAATAATTATAACCACTAGAGAAATACTGAAAAGAAAAATGAAGCCCATGAAACAAAATTATTTTTCACAATGCAGTTAACATTTTTGGAACACTATGTAAAGCTAATAACATGATAAAATGTTAACACTTCCAAAGTATTTCACAACAAAAAATCTGAAACAAAGTAGCAAAAAACAGAGTTCCTTATGAGAATGTAGTGAAAACTGTAAAAATGCTTTTTATGTCTGGGAGATTTTTTTGCCCATTTCAAATCATCTTGCAACTTCTAACTTTATATTCACCTTCATTTAAAAATGTGTGGAAAGCTATGCAATTCAGAATGACCCCATTGCTCATCTTCACATTGCCTCGAGATAGTCATCCATTCATAGTACTGAGGCTTTTCCCCTTGCCCTATTATCCTTTCCCCATTCCCTTTCTGCTACATCCATAGATGAGTTTATAATACTAATAAAAAATCAGATGACTCCTTGAGTTCCACACCATGTTTACATTTGTTGATTTGTTTGGGGGTTTTTGTCTTCTTTACTATACACTGAGAAATCAATGTTTACCAGGATTTTAAAAATTGAAACAGTATTTGAAATATGAAGTCTGGCCTGCATCTCGTCTTTGAAAAGTTAATGCTGTAATAGCAACATCAGCAACCATCTTATTAAATACTAGGGGCCCGGTGCACAAAAATTTGTGCACTCAGGCGGGGGGGGGGGGGTGTCCCCTCAGCCCGGCCTCTGTGACCTCTCGCAGTCTGGGACCCCTCGGAGGATGTCCACCTGCTGGCGTGCCTGGCCAGCCTGGGTGAGGGGCTGATGGCTGTCTGCAGGCTTGCCAAGCCCCCCAGTGGGGACCCTAACCCTGTAGGGGTGTGGCCAGCCTGGGTGAGGGGCTGAGGGCCGTTTTCAGGCTGCCCACAGCCCCTTCAAGGTTCAGGTCCCTACTGGGGTGTGTGGCTGCTACCATCTTGGTTGAGTTAATTTGCATATTTTCTCCTGATTGGTTGGTGGGTGTGGCTTTGGGTATAGCGGAGTGAGGGTCAATCTTCATATTACTCTTTTATTAGATTAGATTTCCTGTGAATGAGATAGTGCTGAGGAATTTACAAATATTATATCTTTTAATTTTCGAGACAAAACTGAGCTAACATTATCCCCATTTCACTGTTGAGAATATAGAAGCAAGGAAGCAAAATAACCTGCCTATAGGTCACACACCTAAGCAAGTCACAGAATCTGTATTTAAGCCCAGGTCTGTACTCTAAGTTTCCAGAAAAAAACTGGGACACCATTTTCTAAAGCCACACTTTAAAAACTGGAAGATTTTTTTTTTTTTGAAGAGATAACTTCTCGTTAATCAGTTTTTATTTTTTCCATGTGGTTTATATCTAGCACTGGGCAAGCCAAACCAAGGAACTAAGAAGGAGCAGAAAATCAGGCAAGAGGGAAGGGAACTTGGAGTATAAACTAGGCAAAGAGCCAAGGGAAAAAAAGAAAGGGCACTAAAAAATGTAGCCCAACTCAGAGGAGCAAAAGGTAGCCTACCACTGAAGTCATATAAAAAGGTTTCAACTGATATCAATTTACCATAATGAAAGGTTAAAAATTCATACATATGCCTATCCTTTTTTACATATGACTATCTATAATGGCTACATAGAAGTCTATCGTATGATATATTAACATAATATTTAGACTTCTAGTTTTTAATACTCTAAACAACTCATCTGAAAATAATCTCTGTCCACGTGAGATATTACAGCACACTAGAACTCACAGAAGAAAGGTACTTTTTGGTTTTTTTTTTAAAGGCTATTGACGCCTCCTGCCAGCCTCCTCAATAGAAGAGTTGTGGCAATGTCAGCTGGACTATCTGACCCTCATCAGTACGGAGGATAGGGTTCTATCATTCTTCCCAGTCTGAGAAGTATGCTACAATACTTTTACCATCATTTTCTTTTATGACCAAAAAGGCAGAAGCTTAAAAAACAAAATGTCAATCTATTTAATCTCACTGAGATTAAAAAAAAAACCCACACACACACAAAAAAACAAAATTCTAGAGGTAAGAATTATCCTCGCTTTGTTGGTAAAGATGTAGATTCAAAACAGTTTAAATATTTCCAAATTTATAGCAAATAGCAAAACCATAATTTCTATTTTGTTTTTAATAACTGTTTACTTACAAATTAAAAGAAGTGTTAAATGCATTTTATCTATAATAAAAATATTTAGTACCTCAAAACAGTCTTTGCAGTTAGCTTAGGAAATTTCATATTAAAAAGTAATTGAATATGAAAGTCATCAACTGTCATTTAAAATTATTTTTACTATCTGTGATTACCAAGTTCAATAATTTTATTTCAAAATCATCACTTCAGACATATCAAGTTCATAATTTGCTCATCTACTTTCAAGTAACTATGGTATGTTTTAAAATTACTTATTCATACTATTGTAAATAACTTTCTAGTTCACAGTATATTTTTGGCATAGTTGATATTTTTACTGAACTTCAGGTAAGACTCTAAAGGTCACCGTTTTTTTACTACTAAGAAAGCTTCTTCGTTTAAACCGAACCCATAAACACAAAATTTTAATACTGAGGTGAAGTGATTTTAAGAATGCACATAATGAAAATATATAACCTTTGTAATAAAGTGCTGAAAACAGAGCAAATGCCTAAAGTAGTGTAATAGATGAGTATGTTGAGTTGAAGTATAATGAGAAATATGCTAAGTGCTAACAGCTTTTCCCTCTTCATCAGTGAATCATTTAAAGTTCCTATATTTTAAGAAAAAAGCGATCCAAGTTTTATAATGGCAAGAGTCTGTCTAGTTCCTGAAGTCTGAAAATGTCAGCCTCATTTTAAATGAATTCTGCACCCCTGGATCCCATTCCCTTCTTCTCCAAGGACCAACAGATGTTAATAACCACACAGGAGAATAAAAGGGGATTGAGAGCAGGGATCTACAGGAGGCAAAGGGTGTGCAAGGAATAAAGAATGGAAACAAATGGTCAGACCTAGACTAGCATTCCTGAAACATCAAGGGAAAGTGTGATGACAAATGAGCAGGCACACAAAACGCTGGGATGAACCATGATCACTGCCAGCATTGAGTGCTTGACACCTACAGGGACCAGAGACTGACCCTCTCAAACCCCCAAGTTTGCGAATATCATTTTATCACTGAATGTATCTCCTGACATGCAGAAGTGTCCGAATCCTTCCTCTCCCTTGATGCGGGTTACTCAAGTGCCATGACATCGTGAAGCAGGCCTAGAGAGCAACCAGTCCAGTCTGGAGCAGAAGCAGAGGGCTGACCCCAAGAGGGTGGGTCAAAAGAAGACAGTGCAATTCAGTTATCTGCCAATGGTAGTAAGAGGCTTAATGAAGAAGGTTATGGGAAGAGTCTGCTGCATATCTACACAAAATTAAGAAAATGGAAAAATGAGGCAAATATTTCTACTAGGGGGTGAGGGGGAACTTGTATAAAAAAATGACAACAAGCCCTGGCTGGTTTGGCTCGGTGGACAGAGCATCAGTCTGCGAACTGAAGGGTCCTGGGCTCAGTTCCAGTCAGGAGCATGTACCTTGGTTGCAGGATCAATCCCCAGTAGGGGTTGTGTAGGAGGCGGCTGATAGATGTTTCTCTCTCATCTATGTTTCATACTCTATCCCTCCCCCTTCCTCTCTGTAAAAATCAATAAAATATATATATTTTTAAATTAGATCTACTAAAGAAAAATGACAACAGGCTTATTGATAAATAATATTTACATATTAAAATTGTTTGGTAAATACAATTATTAGGTAGGGAGAAACTAAAGTGCTATGTATAAAGACCGTGTATACAGCATGACCCCATTTTAATAAAGAATCAAAGCCAAAACACCATGTTTAAGTGGTGAAATTTTGAATAGTCTACCTTTCTTATAATTCCATATTTTCTACTTTTACAGGAAGGGGAGAAAAGTTAACCTAAAAAAAAAGGAGGAAAATGGTCAGCTGGCAATGAAACCTAAGAAATAGGAGTCAGAAAGAAAAGGAGACACACACACACACACACACACACACACACACACAATTATATCCTAAGAAAGAAAAGAAATTTCACCAAGGTGTGGATAGTCAATGGGGCCAAGTGTTGCTGGGCAGATGTTGGGGGAGGAAAAGCAGGGCTGTGGGATCTGAGCAGAGAACACGGACTTAGGGAAGAGGAGATGGCATCACATACTAACTGAGAGGGAACAGAGCCCAGGCCATTCTCAGGAGGGAAAGGCAGGTTTCTGGCTGTTAAAATATGTGGAGGCGGATGTTTAAGGAGAAAAGAAACCAATGGAAAAGTGACTTAGGCTAAGAGAAAAGATGATTTCCCAGTTTTGTTTTGTTTTTAAACAAAGACATTTAACTTTGAGTAAACTAAAAAATATATATTATATATATATATGGTTTCTAATTTTTACAAACCTTAGTTCCCAATAAGTACTTGACTATATTCTGTCATTAGGCACAAAGAACACACGAGGACAACCCAGTAGCCATTAGTATGGATTTTGATAAACTATGAATCCTAATGCTAAAAGAGAGGAATTTTTACTACTACTATTATGTAAGTCAAAAGCTACCATTACTCACAAGAATACTTAATCACTTTAAAAACAATATGGAGATTTTTCAAAGAATAGAGTTACCATATGGCCCAGCAATCTATCTTCTTGGTATCTACCTCCAAAACTTGAAAACATTTATTCACAAAGATATATGCACCCCTATGTTCACTGCGGCATTATTCACAACAGCCAAGACATAGAAGCAATCCAAGTGCCCTTTGATAGATGATTGGATAAAGAAGATGCGGTACATAAATACAATGGAATACTACTCAGCCATAAGAAAAGATGAAAATACTGCCATTTTCATGAATGACTCTTGAAAATATTGTGCTGAGTGAAATAAGTCAGTCAGAAAAAGCTAAGAACCATACAATATCACCCAGATGTGGGATATAAAACTGAAACTCATAGCCACAGACAACAGCATGGTGGTTACAAGAAAAAGGGTAATAAAAATAAAGAGGGCCAAATATATGGTGATGAAAGATATGAATTTGGATGGACATACAATGCAATATCCAGATCATGTATCATAGAAATGTATACCTGAAACCTATATAATCTTATTAACCAATGTAACCTTAATAAATTTAAAATAATAAATAATTACTCTATAATGCTTATCAAGTTGATTAACAGGGCTGGCATGCTTGTAATATTCGCAAAATAAATTTTTGCTTACAGTTATATTTTAAAACAAAGGTAGGGTTTTAAATCTCAGCAAGTTGCTAGAAGGTAGGGGAGCAAGATGCTGAAGAATGTGTTTGGTAGGACTCATTTTTAATTGTTTTAAGTGTTTTAAGATCTAGTATTTCTACTACTAGCTGCACATCAGAATCACCCAAGGAGCTATTAAGAATACCAAATGCCAGGGATTAAGAATACCACACCAGGGATTCTGGGTGACTTGGTCTGGGTCAGGGTCTGGGAATTGGAATTTTTGACTCTCCTAAAACCCTGGCCTCCTACCCAAATGATTGTATGTACATTAAAGAGGAGAAAAAGTATTAAAGGCTTGGAATTAGAATTTTTAATTTCCTACTTTGAGCATTTCTGTGTTGTTTGAGTTCCTAAACAATGCAAATATACTACCTCTGTATTTTAAATAGAAGTATTTCTATTTAAAAATTAACAAAAGGAATACCTCTTTCTAGACTTTATAATAATTTCAGTAGGAAAAATACCTTTCAAATTGTTACAATGCTCACTTTTCTGTTAGAGGGGTTTTAGAAAACATCAAATTCTGTGTACCTGGGAGTATGAAGGTGAATAAGGGGCAGTGTGGGCACATCTAAATGGAGGGAGAGACATGAGACAGATCCTGAGGGGTCTCATGCCCAAGCAAGGCCACCTGATTACTTTTGATCAGGGAAGTGACATGATGTGGACTCTAGATGAAGGAAATCCCAACTGTGAAAGTCAAAATTATACAGTTAAAAGAAGAAAATGATAGAGGACACCTTTCAAGCTTAAAGGTAGGAAAGACTTAAAACCTATAAGCCATAAGGCAAAAATGAAAAAATTTTGATAACACACTTAAGGGCTTCTTTTCAGTGGATAAAGTTGACAGGCAAATGAGAGATTAGAAGATTTTTGCAATGCTCTGATAGGGGACCAGCATTCAGAATATAAGAATGCTCCTCAAATCAACATAGAAAGATGAGAATCCTAGCATTAAATGGGCAAAAACTATAAAAGAAGATACCCCTAAAAAGATAAAAAGCAGATGAAGAGATGATGAAGTTCACAAGTAGTCAGAGAAATACAAATTAGAAATGAGATATCTGATACCTGATAGACTGGCAAAAATTGGGAAGCTAGACCATGTCTGAGAATACAGCCATCTAATACAACTTCTGCAAAATAAATGTACTGAGAGTCGAAGGCCCAGCAATTCTAGTCCTGGCATAGTTCCCAAAGAAACTGCCGTACAGGTCCCAAGGGACATACTGTCCACTCTGTGATTGTGGGGAGGTGGAAGCAGTCTAGATCCCCATCAGAAGGAGTGGAAAGGGAAAAGGGTATGAATGTACATCACAAAATACTCAGCTACAGTCAGAATCAATAATATAATATGCACAAAGAACCAGGGACAAATTTTTATAATAAACTAGAGGCTGGGTGCATGAAATTCATGCATGGGTAGGGCCCTAGGCTTAGTTGGCAATCAGGGCTGATCTGTGGGGTGACCAGCGGGTGATTGGGGGGCACCCCCACTGGCACCAACCTTGGCTGGCCAGGGGCCTGCAGGCATCTCCTGCGTTGAGCGTTTGCTCCCTGGTGGTCAGTGCACATCACAGTGACCAGTCATTCCACCGTTTGGTCGATTTGCATATTAGGCTTTTATTATATAGGATGTCTGGGTGAAAATATTAATCAAATGAAAACAAAATCATTTATGTAACAATTTATATAATACAAAATGTTCATTACACAAGAATATATACAAACAAAAGAAATCACACTACACACATTAGAATGCCTATAGTAGTAGAAGGGGTGTGACATGCAGGCGGTGGTAAGAACAAGAGCTAATAAATAAAATGTTGATTTGGCCCAGACCAATGATGACAAAATGCCACCAACTGAGATGTATGAACGACTACACCCAAAGTTCAACTTAAAAATTTCTACAAAATAAAACTTAGCAATGTGAGTGAAGTGAGGAGACTAGAAGTGAGGAGAATAAACAGAAGGCACTTGCATCAATCTTCTAGGGTAGCTCCCTACTAAAACCCAGAGACTCTGCCCTCCTCAATACAACAGATTAGACAGGTGTCGAAACCGTCCCCCGCATGGAAGCCTAAGGGAACACTGCTATTTGCACTTCTTCCTTCAGAAAAATACCGGCTTATTTCAACCTGGTATTTCCCATTTCCAAACTTCAACCACCTATGATAAACCAGTCACTCTCGCCATTTAAAGCCCAACAGTATTTTTATAAACAGCCATCCTATATAATGAAACCCTAATATGCAAATCAACCAAATGGTGGAATAACTGGTCGCTATGAACTGACCACCAGGGGGCAGACGCTCAACACAGGAGCTTCCCCCTGGTGGTCAGTGCCCTCCCACTGGGGGGATTGCTGCTCAGGCAGAAGCCGATTCACAGCTGGCGAGTGCAGTGGGGTGGCAGGAGCCTTCGCAGCAGCACTAAGGAGCAGTGAGCTGAGCTCCCAGACTGCGAGAGGGCACAGGCTGGGATGAGGCCCCTCTCCTACCCCCCATGCATGAATTTTGTGCACCGGGACTCTAGTATAAAGTGAACATTTGTTATGGGTTTTTTGAAATCTGTGAAAAATAATTGACTTATGTAGGTTTTTACCCTCTCAAAAAGTTCCAGTAAATATGTCTGTCCCTGGAGATAGCAGTTTTGCTTTCCCTCTGAAGAGTTTTTTAAATTTTATTTCTAACCATGTCTGTTATCACAGAGGTGCCAGAAGCCTAGAAGGAAAGAAAGCCCGACAACTAATGCTCTCAATCCGTTTCCTTCGACATGTTCACAGTGGCACCAACCAACCTGCTGGCACAATAACTGTTCATAAGCTGAATTCACACATTTTGGCTACAAGTATCCCAAGTCCACCCTTTAAAAATCCTAGGTAGATAGCTTGTGGTATTAATGATTTATAAACCCTTAAACTAGATAAAAATAATTTAAATAAATCCAACTGTTTGACCTGGTACCTCTAATGTGCTTATTTTAAAATGAAGTTTGAGGACAAGATTTCCTATCATTATTTCCTTAATAATGACCAACAGCTAAGAAAAATGGTTTACCTTGTCAGTTATTTTCCCAAAGAAGGTTGGAGCAAGGGGCAGGGAGGGCTGTAGCCAGGGTTTGAGAGCCATCAGCCCAAGAGTGAGACCTGTGGAATCCAGACTCCCTTCACCTTAATGTCTTTCTACCATATCTTGTTAATGTTTTGTTAGACATACTTATGTTTTCAGCATATATACTTTTGTTCTACTTGATAAACATAACTTCAAAAATTATTTCTACTGATTCCAAATGGCAAGAAAATTCTGTAAGGCACATAATAAGATAGGGCTTAAATGCAGTGAGCAGATTTTAGTTTCTGATACTCTGACATGAAACAAACAAACAAACAAGCAAACAAACGGTTAATAAACCTTGAACCTAAGAGGGAAGGGGCTCCCAGCAAAAATCCATCCAGATAAGAACTAAGACAGGAGGCCGAGGGTCAGGGGAAGCACATTTTGAGCCCCACATACCAGAAACATTTTAGAGTGTAGAATGATTTCAGGCATGCCAGAGCAACTCCACAAAGGGGAACAAAATACATGCAGTGTAGATAAAGGCACCCATACCCTTTTCCTCTAACAAGAAATTTTTAGCTTCAGAAACCTGATTCATCAGAGACACAAACTAAAAAGATTAAGATAGTCTCCCCACATTAACACTGCCTTCATGACTTTAAGAAGCATAACTCTAGGAAGTTACTGTAAACAGTAACGCAAAAGTGAGAAGCCCATATATGTGAATATCCAGTGACATAATGTTGGAAGATTTAAGACGGTACATAAATTTCATACTTACAATATATGGTTTCTAAAGGAAAAAGTAACTTCACTGTACCTGGATGGAACTTTTTTTTTTGTTTTAAATGAAACTTAATCAAAAAGCAAAATATTAGGTTACTGGATGTAGAGAAAGTAAACTGAAGAAATTTATCAAAATCCTCTAGTTCAACCCCATCCATTATAGAGATGAGAAAGTAGCTCAGGGAGATGTAACAGGCTCTCCAAGATCACTAAGGTAGTCTTCAGAAACAAAGACAAGCTTTCTTCTAAGAAGGCTCAGTGCCTTTCTCACCTGTTCACATTTCCAGATACCCATTGGCCCGCTGTTTCTAAATAGTCACAGGGCTCGTCCTTTCCCTGGCTCAGGAGCAAATTCTAAGTTTTTTCACCACAAAGCTATCAAGAATCACAATATTGATAACGGTCCTATTCTTGGAAGTGACATTACTGGTACATAAACGTAGGGAATATTCTATTCATCAGAAGTCAATAAATAGGCCACACTCAAGGGGAGTGAATTCCAGGAGGTAGGGAAACATACACTGGATACCTAGATGTGAGACACAGAGTGTCCAACGGTCAAGACAGAGTTGGGAAGATCCCTTGTATGAATGCTTCTCACATTCTTCAGAAGTGGGAGAACAAAAAAAAAAAAGAAGTGGGAGAACAATCTATGTTGTTTGAAAAGAAAAACAAGGAAAGAAGACATGTTATATATGAAAATTCAGCAAGACATTGTCTAGAATAGCCTCAGCAGTCACAGTAAGACCAAATGAAGAGTCACTTTTAAAGGAAATGAAGTGCTGAGAAAGAGAAGATGAAGAAATTCTAGCCAAGACAATGTACTAGTGAGTGAGTACTAAAAAAAAGAAGATGCCCCCTAGCACATAGTAAGTTCAACAAATTCTTATTAAGTTTTCATACACTTTTAAAGTGTATACCCTACCTGTATCTTACAGCTCTCTCTCAAAAATATTTTTATAGTTGTTAGACTCCCAGAGCAAGGATGGTGAGCCAAGAACAGAAACTCATCAGGGCAGAAAGCCCCAGATGCCTAGCAAGGGGCAAAACTGAAACAATAAAAAACTTGCCCCCAAGGTAACTTCTCCTCCACTGGTCATGCGGTCTGGACCCCAAATCTTACATATTGCTGGTCAGGTGGTTTAGAGCCCCTCATCTTTTCCTCCCAAAAGATAATATCTAGACTCAGTTGTATTTCAACTCCAGGACCAGGAAAGCAGCAAAACCAGACAAGTGACACCAGGGCTGCCTCAGGACCAGCTATACTGACTAATGACCGACCAATTAGGGGAGACCATGACCCTGAAAGAGAATACCTGGAATAGCTGATGACTATTTTATTAAGACCCTCCCTTGAGACCTCCCCTAAGATTTCCACCTGCAAGAAAGAGATCAGTGCACTCAAGACAAAGGACCTAGTGCCCGCTCTCCCTCCAAGGAGCACGCCTGTGCCATTTCTTTGCCCTTCTCCTTCCTCCACAGGCACGTATACCCTATCCTCTAAGGGACCCCATGACACTTGCAACTAGGGAGCAATGGGCAGCAGGAGCTCATCCCAGGCTTACCTCCTGAACCTGTCTCCAAGGCGCCCTTTGAGCTAAAGCAGCCCAGCCCAGGCTTTCCTGATGCTTACTCTATGCCTTTCCTTGTTTTTCTGTCCTAAGTGCCATCATGGAACCAATACCTTTGGCTCTGTGCTGCATCGCCTTTCCCTTTGGAAATCCCTATCTCTCATCTCCTTCTCCTTCAATAAATTCAGTTTTTTCTTTATTCACTGTCTGAGATAGCTATTTAGCCTGCCTGTACACACACCGACTTTAACTTTTCAGTGATTTGGTTCATGAGAATGTAAAATTTGATTTGTACTGCATGTGTACAGAAATCTACCATAACATCCCACACACAACAGTTAGAAATAAGTTAGTAAATGGCAGTGATAAATTTGTGAGTATAGAGGGAAGAAATTAGGGGGGAAAAAGAAGGGTCTACCTATCTCAAATATGGTCTGATTCTATGGAATGAAACCAGAATGGAATGATTCCATAACTGAAGAAACAAATCAACATTTCATTTATGACCGAGGGACATCTCAGGAGTTTTCTACTTATTTTACCATATATTTCGTCACCATCTTTATTCCCAAGAGATCTTCTCTTACAGATACAAGCACTTGCAAAATTAATTTATTCCTTTCCCATTCATTCATTCCATTCACTAGACACCACTGACTCCCTATGAGCCAAGACTGTGTCTGGCAGTGGATATACAATGTCCTTACTCAGTGATCAAAAATGGTGTAACAGTATCTATCTGCAGAAACTATCCTAACATTCAAATTCTTTCAGCATACAAGTCTATCTAAACCTAACTTGAACATGTATATGAACATTTTACCCAAACAAACCAAAATTCTAAATTCATGGGTGTTTTATACATATGACATCTCCCACATTAACTCAGAGCAACAGCACAATCAAACAGAGGCCTATCCTTTTTATAACGGAAAAAAAGGTTTGTATTCTGATTCTATTATGCACCATTTATGAGATCCTTGGCAAGTCGCAAGTTTCTATTAGTCTATTTCCTGGTGTGTAAACTATACATATCACATACTTCTGAAGATTATGGTGAAGACAACTAGCAAATGAGAAAATATAGAAAACCACTGCATGGTTTCTACAAATGCACTTTTAACAAGGCTTTGTGCCAGTTAAAAACATTTCATTTAGGACCTTAAGATCTCAGTACATTTGCAATTATTTTTAACTATCACACAGAGCTGACATGCTAGTGCTAAGATCACTACTACCAGTTGAGTCATCATGTGATAAGCTCCATGCTCTGGCCACTTGCTTCTGTGTGTTTGCTGATCTCCCTCCCCCGTTTACATTTAGATCTTATATAAGGTGTTGGTATAACATTTCATAAGAAATGTCACAAGATTAGAAACAGGGTCGTGACTATGAAGTTATATAGAAGTCACAAGGAATTTTAATTTCTGACCATAACCATTCTTTGCATGCAAAACTATGACTAAAATGACCTATAAAGATCGTCACCGGATTCACACGTTCTGTTGTCTTAGATCCAGCCTCAAACTCTTCATGCTCAAGAGGAATCATTAGTCACCTGCTGCTGGTGATACACAAAGGTACCGTCTTTCAAGTACCTTTCTCAACTTTCAAGTACCTTTCTGGACTGCTTCCCAAGTCAGTTTGCCATGTAGGGCAAGGTTGAGAAGAGCTGTATTTGAAATGTGGGCCACTATGTTCTACACCCCACAACTTACTTGACCTTCCACAGCTTTTAAGATGAAACACTGCTCTAAAAGCTGGATATCTGCAAGCCTGATGGATCTCATAGTCATTCAAAACTTTGCCCTTTAGTGTTCAGTGTCCTATCACCCGGCTTTACTGCCACTAGACTTCTGGCTTTCAAAAAACCATTAGATTTGATACAAAAGAAAATGTTCAGTTGTATTGTTTAAGTTTATTGATTCACCATGATTTATTACTTTAATAACAACCTCAAGGAAAAAAATCCTACCTTTTATAACATAATTAATAGTCTCCATACCCCATACAACTTAATATAATAAAATCTTCTTCTTATAGTGTATCTACATATGTTCAAATAGAAATAAACTAGTTTAATTATAGTCCATCAGAAAAGAATTTAAAACTTGAGCTCCCAACTAGCTCAAAATAATTTTACTATAATTACTAAGTAAATATTATAAAATCCAGTTCTTTTTGTCAAATTCCATTGTTGCAATTCTTTTAGTTTGAATTCCACTATTAATGATTACATAGAGATAAGGAGAAATTAAAATTCAATGTGGCCATAATCAAAATGTGCATTTTCTTTCTGCAACAAAATATGAAGGCTGTTTGCAAGTTTTAAATAAATTAAATTACCATAACCCTTAACTAGATTACATGTGGCGATGTATTTTAATTATGGATGGGTATTACTAAGCACAAGCTAATTAAAACCTAGTCTCGTATTTGTAATCTAAAGTACAAAAACAAATCTTTAGCCATTACGAAGTTACACATGTTTTGTATTAGAGTCCAATATCCTTTATAGAAACTCTAATGTCAGCCTTCGTTTTACAGATGATAATAAAGGATTAAATATTTTGCTTAAAAAGCACCTGGTCTTATGTTTAAACATAGTGATGGGTCGCAGCAAATGACTTTAAACAAAATATACAATAACTACCCATCAGATGGTTGTAATGAACTCTAAAAACACAATAATGAAAGGGAAAAAGATATAGTTCCTCCCTTATGCAGCTTAGTCTTGTGGGGAAGACAGACTTCCATCAAATAATCCTATATGTAAACCTAAAGTAATGAACAGTAGTAATACTGGTTTATTACTGGTTATACTGACAGCCTATCCCAGGGAGCAGAGTGAGTGTTTAGAAGCAGGGGATCTAGGATTAAGTGGCCTGAAGTGAAATTCTAGTGCTGTTACTTCCTAGCTGTGTGTCTCTCCATGACATGCTTCACTGGTAAGTATTTCTGTGCATTCTCTTCTGTAAAATAGGGCTAATAGCATTACCTGGTTTGTGGGGCTGTGGAGATTAAATTAATTCACATACAATGCTTAGAACAGTTCCTGCCCACAGGGTAAGTGCTCAATGAACAATGAGTTATTTTAAGAGAAGCTGGAAATCTGGCTAGACTATCAGTTTAGCAGCTCTACTGTAGAAGGTGGCAGGTCAACAAGGCCTTGTAGGTCATGGTCAGGCTTTCAGTCTTTATCACTGCAATGATAAGTCATGTAAATGCAGAAGTGATCTAATCAAATGGAACACCCCATCCCCCCAGCCCTCCTTTTAAAGAGCTGGCACTTGGGGACAACTGAGTGAGGTACACTGAGAGGAGAGGAGTATGCTAGACCAGATGGTTTACAGTAACAATATCTTAGCATCTTTTATTCTGGTTGCCACTTGCAGAACTTTCCTATTGTAAGCACTCCCTTCTAACAAATCCACATGGGGCTGTGCTGGCACTCTGCTTATTACAAGTTTTCAAGTGTTTACAGAACTGGGCAATCTTCTGTTTACTGTACTACCTATACCTACATTTCAAAGAATAGCTCTATAACTAACAATCCACTTATAAAGGAGGCAAGCCGCCCTAACCGGTTTGGCTCATTGGATAGAGCATGGGCCTGAGGACTGAAAGGTCCGAGGTTCAATTCTGGTCAAGGGCATGTACTTTGGTTGCGGGCACATCCCCAGTGGGGGGTGTGCAGGAGGCAGCTGATCTATGTTTCTCTCTCATCGATGTTTCTAACTCTCTATCCCTCTCCCTTCCTCTCTGTAAAAAATCAATAAAATATATTTAAAAAAATAAAAAATAAAATAAAATAAAGTAAGCAAGCCTGCTTGTTACAACTTCCCAAAATGTCTGTTGATATAAAGGTCAATTGTCACCATCGTTATCACAAGAAATACACCAGAAGCCTCATTAGGTAAGGTTCTCTTTAAAAAAAGGATATACTACATGCATATTCAACATGGACCAGGCAGTTAATCATTGGAAGTTCAGAGTGTGCAGCCCTCCCCAGTTTGGCTCACTGTGAATAGAGAGAGCATCGGTCTGTGCACTGAAGGATCCCGAGTTCATTTCCGGTCAGGGGCAATTGTCCAGGCTGCAGGTTTCCTCCCCAGCCAGGCCCATGTCATGGTGTGTGCAGGAGACAACCAATCGATGAATTTCTCTCACAATGGTATTTCTTTCTGTCTTTCCCTCTCTCTTCCACCCTCACTACTGGAAAAATATCCTCAGATGAGGATTAACAACACACATACACAAAGTTCAGAGTGTACAAACAAAAAGAAAAAAATATTCCTAAGAATAGACAACATTTAAGAAATGCTAGCCTTAAACTAGAAACATCTCTTAACATATTTGCCAAAGTAAGACAGCAATGGAGACGCTGAACAGCAGAATCTCATATTTCAGTTCATAAAGGCAAGTAAAATGCAGAGTTGGCTCAATATCAAAAGGCTTTGAAAAATGTGCAACTATTCACATTCATATTAGGCTTATTTTTTAATGTCCACATACATACTATAGGTTCATCACTCAAGTTGGCAACAGATTAGAAAATCAAACTCAAGAAAACTAATAAATTTTACTGACAGTTTTAAAATATTTTGCAGAACTCTGATGAAAACCAATAACTTTCAGATTATCTGTTAATTTCTCTATCTCTTAATTTTACCTATATAAATTTTTAGAGTAGGACATAATTCCACGAATTCATCTGGTTGTAATTAGTAAATTCAAGAGTTAAAAAAAAATAATTAACTTTAGTGATAGTATTTTTTAAGTAGGGGGTTTCAAGTTTCAAAATAGTACCAAAATAGCACCAAAAAATGCTTTTCAAGATAGTTTCCTCAAACACCACCTCACTGTACAAAATGTTACTTTCCAATCTGCCTCACTGACAGTCTCTATAACATTATGATGTTATATACAGGGTTGTTCATATGAAAAGTAATACACAGGAAAACCAAGATGGCAGCATAGGTAAACACCAAAATTGCGGCCATGCACAACCATTTCAAAATCACAACGAAAATAAAAAACGGACACCTGAGGAGAACCAAGATGGCGGCATGAGGTATATACCTAAATGTGCAGCCTCCACAACTACATTATGAAAATACAAATATATAGATAAACGGCCATCCTCCAAAACCAAGGGAGGGGAAGCTTTACAACTAGAAGGCAAGAGAAGGAGTGCTTTGAGACTGAGTAGAAGCTCCTGGCACCAAAACTGAGAGGAGAGCAAACGACTGGATATAGAGTTCAAAACCACGGTTATAAGGTTTTTCAAAAATTTTCTAGAAACGGCTGATAAACTTAGTGAGACCCTCAATAAATCTAAGCATACACTGACTAAAATAACAAATATTATACCGAGATCCAACAACACACTAGAGGAACGCAAGAATCAAGTCAAAGATTTGAAATATGAAGTAGCAAAAAACACCCAAATTGATAAGCAAAAAGAAAAAATGAATCCAAAAACATCAAGACAGTGTAAGGAGCCTCTGGGACAACTTCAAGCGTACATTAGAATTATAGGGGTGCCAGAAGAAGAGAAAGAACAAAATATTGAAAACCTATTTGAAGAAATAATGTCAGAAAACTTTCCCTACCTGGTAAAAGTGGACCTACAAGTCCAGGAAGCACAGAGAATCCCAAACAAAAGAAATCCAAGGAGGACCACACCAAGACACATCATAATTAAAATGTCAAGAGCAAAAGACAAGGAGAGAATCTTAAAAGCTGCAAGAGAAAAGCAGTCAGTTACCTACAAGGGAGCACCCATATGACTGTCAGCTGATTTCTCAACAGAAACTTTGCAGGTCCAAAGGGAGTGGCAAGAAATATTCAAAGTGATGAATAGCAAGAACCTACAACCAAGATTACTTTACTCAGCAAAGCTATCATTCAGAATTGAAGGTCAGATAAAGAGCTTCACAGACAAGAAAAAGCTAAAGGAGTTCATCACCACCCAACCAGTATTATATGAAATGCTGAAAGGTATCCTTTAAGAAGAGGAAGAAGAAAAAGTAAAGATAAAAATTATGAACAACAAATACATATCTATCAACAAGTGAACCTGAAAATCAAGTGAATAAAAAATCTGATGAACAGAATAAACTGGTGAATAGAAAAGAATCAGAGGCATAGAAAGTGAGTGGACTTACAATTTTGGGGGGGAAAGGGTGTTGGGGGTGCGGGAAGAGACTGGAAAATAACCGTACACCTATGGAGGAGGACAGTGGGGGCAGGCGGTAAGGGCAGAGGGTGGGTGGGAACGGGGAGGAGGGGAGCTATAGGGGGAAAAAGGAGGAACAAGTGTAATAATCTGAACAATAAAGATTTAAAAAAATAATACAATCTACTCTAATAAAAGAGTAATATGCAAATTAACCACTACTGGGACACATAAGCCACGCCCAACAGCCAATAAGTGCAGCTGTATGCAAATTAACCCATCAAAGATGGCATTAATTTGCATACACAGGAGAGCAAAGACTAAAGACAGCATAGAAGGAAGCCAAGTGCTGCAGAAGGTAGCCAAGCAGTGGAGAAGGGAACAGAACCAAAGCAGTGGAGATGGTGAAGAAGGCAGGGAGAAGGGGGGGGAACCAAGGCAGCAGAGACGGGAGCTGAGGCGGCAGAAACAAGAGGGAGCCGAGGCAGCAGACGGGAGGGAGCCGAGGCGGCAAAGACAGGAGCCGAGGCGGGCTTCACTCCCTTCTCTGTTTCGCACTGGCTCAGGAAGCCCTATTCTTGCAGCAATCTTCCTACAAAAGGCTACTAGTCCTATATAATAAAAGGGTAATAAGCAAATTGGCAGCAGAATGACTGGGAATGACTAGTCACTATGACACACACTGACCACCAGGGGACAGACGCTCAATGCAGGAGCTGCCCCCTGGTGGTCAGTGCACTCCTACAGGGGGAGCTCTGCTAAGCCAGAAGCCAGGCTGATGGCTGCCAGTACAGCGGTGGTGGTGGGAGACTCTCCCGCCTCCTCAGCAACACTAAGGATGTTGACTAAAGCTTAGGCTTGCTCCCCACTGGCAAGTGGACACCCCCCGAGGGCTCCCAGGCTGCTAGAGGGATGTGTGACTGCCAGCTTAGGCCCAATCCCCTGGGGAGTGGGCCTAAGCCAGCAGGTGGACATCCCCTGAGGGGTCCCAAACTATAAGAGGGCACAGGCACTAGCCACGTGTGGCTACTATTGAACACTTGAAATGTGGCTACTGTGATGGCTGAGTAACTAAGTTTTACTTTGATTAACTTAAATTTAAACTTACACAGACAAATGTGGCCTGTGGATATACAGTAGCACAAATAGATAATTAAGGCATTAACAGACCACAGTTAACAAATCTATAAACTTTACTGATATTACGCTAAGTAGAATAAAATATCTCCAATTAATGTTTTAACATCTGACATATGGCTATAAACTATCTTGGCACCATTACAATAATACTGATGGTTGGATAATGTTCATTTGTGTAACCAGTTTTGCTACTTTCATGTGTTATGGGGCAGTCAATATTTTACACATACTTTACTCATACATTATCATTCATTCCTAGAAAATTTTCTTTCTGCAAAAGTAATCATAGTACTTGAAATAAAATCACTTAAAATAAAGCAATTAAAAATGGGCAAAAAAACTGAATAGACATATTCCCAAAGAATATATACAAATAGCCAATAAGCATATGAAAATATGCTCGAATGACTAAATCAGGAAAATGTAAATCAAACTATAATGAGTTATCACTTTACACCCACTAGAAAAGTTATAATTAAAGACAGACAATACCAAGTGTGGGTGACGACAGAGAACTGGAACCCTCAAATATTGTTGCTGGGAAAGCAAAACAGTGCAGCTGCTTTGGAAACAGTTGGCAGTTTTCCAAAAGAGCTAAACATTAAGTTATCATATGACCCAGCAATTCCACTCCTGGGTGTGTACCTAGAACTGAAAACATATATCTACAGAAAAACACACACAAATGTTCATAGTGCATTTTTCTTAATAGCCAAATCTGAAAACAACCCAAATGCCAATCAGCTGATGAAGAGATTAGCAAATTGTGATATATCCATATAACAGAATATTATCCTGTATAATAAAAGCCTAATATGCAAAGTGATCCTTTGGAAGTTGGACCAACGACGAGTTCAATCACTCACTATAACATGCACTGACCACCAGGGGACAGCATGGAAAGAAGGAAGGCCCCAGCTAGCAGCCTGAAGCCGGGGGAAGGAAGGCCTTGATCGGCCCTGATTGTCGGCCAGGCCTAGGGACCTTACCTGTGCACAAATTTCATGCACTGGGCCTCTAGTTCAGTCATAAAAAGGAAATACTGATTTATGCTAAGATATGAATGAATCCTGAAAACATAATAGGGTAAGCAAAAGAGGCCAGACACAAAAGTATACATACTGCATGATTCTGTGTAGATAAAATGTCCAAAATAGGGATATCCATAGAGAAGATAAATTAGTGGTTCCTAGCAACTGCAGGGAAGAGAAAGGGGGAATGACTGCTAAATAGATACTGGATTTATTTTGCGGATGATGAAATAATTTTGGAATCAGATAGGGATGATTGTACAACTCTGTAAATGTTCTAAAAACGATTAAATTGTACACTTTAAAGGAATAAATTTTATAGTATGTGAATTTTGTCTTAATTTTTAAAAGCACTTCAATTTTTGCTTTTTAATTTTTGTTAATTTTCTATTTACATGATTTTGCTTTAAAATATTTGTGTGTTTTTTCTCTAAAGAAATACACTGGCCATTTTAATAAACAGTTTTGTGTAAAAAGAGATTATTTGTAAACAAAGATGCTAAATATAGCAGTGACTTTTTTACCTTTTCCATCTCATGGCACACAAACTGATTAGTAAAACTCTGAGGCACACCAAAAAATGTAGTTTTTGCCAATCTGGTAACAAAAACGTGTGTAATTTTGATTCATTCATACTGGATGGCTATTGTGCTGGCTCCTGTCATTGTTTTTACAATCTAAGGAAAAAGAGGTCAATGCCCTGACTAAATGGTCAGGAATTGCATGATTTAAAAATTCTTGGGGCACACCAGCTGAAAACCACTGCTATATAGCCTGTAAATTTTAAAGGTTGCTAGTTATTTAGAATTAAGAAGGAAACATTCAATAGAAATCAGGAAGAGCACTGAGATGGCACTGACTTCTAAGTAGAAGAGGACAGGTATACCTTCCTGACCTAGAGACACAGGGTAAGTCTGCTATTTAGCTCTCAGCGAAGTAGTAGCAATTCTGAGCTAAAGTTTGAAAAGAAGGACTGAGTCCCTTTCTTTCTGACCTCCTCTCATCTGACAAAGGAGGCATCTTGAGAAAGGAAAATTTAACCAGGGCAGCCCAGGTTGGCGCTACAGCTGATACAAAACTGTGAAACCAAGTAATGGGCAAGCCCTGGGCTCCAATATTTTTACTCAAGTAAATGTGAGAAATGGGCTGAAATGTCTCTCCTGAAAGATACAAAGAGAAACTGGGGTAAAAAATAAGAAAATAAGGTCAAGGAAGTACAAAAACTGCATAAATCCAAAAAAGAAATCATAAATTCTTTAGAAATACATTTCTATTTCATGGCTTGGAAAAAAAGAATCACTTGTCTGGGTCACACAGTCAAAGACTAATTAACCCATCAAAAGTAATCCATACTCATAAAGTCTTATTCAGTTGTCCTCATGACAGGGAACAAAATTACCACCTGTTGTAGGTTAATAAAGTTTTTTACCCCTTAAAATGGTGGTTCTTCATTGAATTTCTTTTCCAATTTGATAAATATCACAAGTCTTATGTAAAAAAAAAAAAAAGTCAAGCTGCCTATGGAAGCATAAATAGAAATACATAAATTAAAAATGAAATTTAAAAATTAGGCTGCATTTAAAATTAGCTAACGAATATCTAAATTGATGGAAAGTACAACGAGTTGAAAATAAATGCTGCTTAAGTTACTCCTACTAATGGAAAAGAAAAAAAATAATTGAAACCTCCTGGAGAATGTTGGCTTGGGGGAAGCCCAGCCTAGAAAAGGAATGGGTGGGTGGAATTTACTAACTCTAATGGGGGAAAGGGAGGAGACACACGGAATCAAGCATAACAAAATTTTCAGCATTTAAAAACCCATGTTCATAACAACATATAAATGTAGTAAAAATAAAAACAAAATAAAAAAGATTAACACCAACTTTAGAAACCTTAAGCGAAATTGGTAAGGTCTTAAATTGGAAGGACAGTTTCATGGGTATTCGTTACATTACTTTTGGTATTTTTTTGTTTTTGAAATATTACCTAAAAACCCTAAACAAAAAAAGCTTATGATCATTAGTGATCACCAGTTTCATTTAGCCCAAAAGTTTAAATTATATTTTGAACAACTACCAAAATATAATGTAGGTAATTTATATTTTGTTTGTGCTTCACCGTGCTGATAAAGGTTTAAGCCATTGCTAATAACTTATATAATTCAATAAAATATGTACAAAGCTACTCAACAGAAGAAGATAAAATACTGTCAAAGTAGAGCACTGGACAGTAGGCACACACTAATGACTGCATTTATCTTGATTAGTACATCACCTCTGTAACGGGTGAATACCTTTTAGTACAGAAATTTAATAACCACGTATATTGTCAGCATAGTCCAAAGTGTTTACTAAACAATGAAAGCAAAAATCATGGTATGTCATCTGCTTGTGAGTGTCTCAAAATATTTGAACCCACTGAGTGGAAGAAACAAAACACACAACACAAAACACACAACATAATGTGATTACTTTTAACGTACAGAAGTAATTCTTTTAAATCCTTCCCTAATTAAAAACAAAGCCAAAATAACCTAAGTAATGTATTTATAATCTGGGATACAGCTAAAAAGTCTTCTTTTTCCAACAGCCTCACATCTTGTAGATAACAAGAGGTTAAGCTTCAAGCCACACCCTTTTAAAAACAAAATTGAAAATTTAAGATCTCAAACCTTTGCCAGTCTATTTTAGAACACTGAAAATGTTTTTGCCTGAACTAGGAATTTCTCCTTAGAACACGAGAGCTGAGAGAATAAACTTTGTCCCTGGCTTATTGGTAACATACATGAAGTATGATTATGGTTATCAACTTACATATTTGTATACCTCAAAAGCCAGTCCCCACAGCTTAGCTGGCATGGGGCTTTGTCCATTTTTTTGAATCAGGAAATTATTACCAGGAAACTGAACCTCAGCCTAACCCCACAGCAGATTTTCGGGGAACCTGGGTGTAAGGCTGGCCCTTCACGGTTCCCTACAGGACCTGCCCCTTGCTGCTTGGCTTCCAGAGAAACCAGGTCATAATTAATATTTCAATGGCACTGGAGCTGATACTTCTGCTGCAGTGAAGCAGTTCATTTATTCTGGCATCGTTTCTTTCCAATCCCTTATTTGCAAAAAGCCTATCTCCAGCTGAGTTGGCCTAGATCATTTTCTGTTTTTAAATTTTTGGAGGGGAGGGAGGGAATTAAAGTCCAGAATTCGTTTCTAATCTAGCTAATGGAAAGCATGCTACCTTACCCAGGGTGCTGATATAATCATATTAGACCTGAAGTTTTGAAAAATTTTCCTATGGCCTTGCAATAGCTGGACCCACCATCCACTGCGGTCAACAAGTTTTCTTCCTCTCCATGGTGCACATAATGGGGCAGAGTATATATGAAAAGCGTATGGAATGCACTGAGCTCCCATGTGTCTTCCCTATGAGGCACAGCACTATGAATGTAGGCATCAGAAAGAGGTTCAAGCCAAACTATTTCAAACATCTGAATATTTATGTGAAATATAATTGTCTGTACTGAGGTGGAATTGCCCAGAATCAGAACCCAAGATGGGATATGAGTGCAAGTAATTGACTTGTGAGGCTGACAAGTGAGACAGGCTAGGGAAAGAAGAAAATACAGGTGCATTAATGAGCAGTTACTGCAGTGAGCAATGGGTGTTATGCCCCCCTGAGGACTTCTGGGTGAAGAAGTTGGACTACTGGTCCAGTTCCGCTAGTACAGAATTGAGGCTGCTTCAAGGGGTAGTAACTTCTTGGTACTTCTGACCTGACCTATCACCATGACTGGGAAAGCCTTCAGGCTCAAAGTCACAGGGGCTTGCAGTTAGAAAGCTGTTGGGTCAGAAGACAATACACTGATGGTGAGTGCCATGGGATGTGAGCAGGACTCACACAGAACAGGCTGCCACCCCTAAGTACACTAAGAAAAATGCCCTTCCTTCGATTAAAATGCAAACTACAAACACTTACTGAGCACCCATTCTGTGCCAGGAACTCTGTTAGGCACTGATGATTTAAAAGATGAAAGAAGTCAGTTCATGACTTTTATTCCACAATTTAGTGGGCAGATAGCACACAAGTTATCGAAAACTAAAAAAGCTCTAATAGAAGGATTTAAAAGTAGGGCCAAGATTTTTGGCATTTCTAGTAGAAAGATTATCCTCTCCAAAGCAGCTATATCCTAACTAATAAAAGCGTAATATTGAAATTGACCGTTTCTTCGGGACACCCAACAGCCAATCAGAACAATGATATGCAAATTAGCTC
>PVJC01018259.1:0-31514 GCA_004026665.1 Murina feae | reverse complement strand
ACCACGAGGCGGGGTTTTCCCTGCTTTCTGGTGGCTGGAGGAAGATGGGCGGTAGGCAAGCTTGGGAGGCAGGCCGCCCGCAGCCCTGGTCACAGCTCAAAAAAGAGAACAACATGCTGGGGAGGGCAAGAGTCTGAGAGATCAACATAGAGGGGGTGCCTGCTCCAAGCCTCCACGGTGTGCCTGGGGGCAGGCCCCCAGCAGGTAGACACACACAGGAGGACTGCTCCGAGCCTCAGATGCGGCTAGGGGCAGGTCCCCAGTGGTGACACACACACATACACACACACACACAAAAGGCGCCTGGCAGACTGGGGCCATCATAGGACATCCACTGAGGGGTCCCAGACTGTCAGAGGGCACAGGCCGGGCTGAGGGACTCCCTCCACCCCGAGTGCACAAATTTTTGTGCACCGGGCCCCTAGTACTACATAAAAAAGAAAATGCATTGTGACCAAGTGGGATTTATATTCCAGCAATGTAAGTCTGGTTTATCTATCATGTATCAATTAGAGACCCAATGCATGAAATTCATGCAAGGGGCTCAGCCCTCACAGCCCCAGTTTCGTCTGGAAGGTTGTTTGGCTGTCCAGTCTACTTAGCATATTATACTTTTATTATTATAGATTAACACAATTTGTTATATTAACTAATTTTTAAAAATTAAAAAGCAAATGACCATTTTAATAGCTGCAAGGGAAGCAATGACAAAATCCCAAATCAATTTCTGTTTAGAAATAGAAGAAAACTTACAAGGGCAAGTAGGAAAAATCTATAGGGGATATAAATAGTGGTGAAGTACTGAATTAGTTCCCTCTAAGATTAAAAAAAAGACAAGGATCTCTGCTGTCACCATTCTATTCAACATTTTCCTGGAGGTTCTGGCTAGAGCAGTCAGACAAGACAAAACAATAAATGACTCTAATCACAGAAAACATGATCTATTCAGAATATTTGATTGCATGTACAAAAGTTATCAGAATTAATATATTAGTTTAGCAATATTGAAAGATACATAATCAACCAACAGATATATATATATAATTATAATGGTATAAAATATATGAACTACCTAAAGATGAATCTGACAAAAGATGTGCAAGACCTATATACTGGAAACTACAAAACCTTATAGAAATTAAGAAGACCAGATATGTGGAGAAATATCCTATGTTCATAAGGAGCCTCTATATTGTTAAGATCTTAATTCTTCCCAAATTAATCTATAAATTTCAATCAAAATTCTAGCAGAATTTGCTGGTAGAAACTGGAAAGTGGATTCTAAAATTTATATGGAAATGTATGGAACCTGTAACATCCAAAGAGATTTTGCAAAAGAACAAAATTTAGAGGATTAATATTACCTGATTTCAAGAGTTATCAGAATGCTGTAGCAATGAAAAGCATGTGTCATTGGCATAAAAATAGATAATAGATTGTCAAGCTGCCAGGTATCAAAGTGGTCATTTAGAACAATGAGCCAAACTGAAGGTAACAATCATATTTTTATTCATGTGCGGTGACAGTGCAGGCAAATGACAAAAGAGCAAAGTGCCGGCTCCTCATGTCTATTTTTCCCCAGGGAATGGCACTAGGCAAGGAGTCAAATGATATGTAACACAATGGAGAGACATTATATCACTGCTAAAAAACTCTAACAGCCCTAGCTGATTTGGCTCACAGGGTAGAGCGCCGGCTGCGGACTCAAGGGTCCCAGGTTCAATTCCGGTCATAGGGCACGTACCTTGGTTGTGGGCACATCCCCAGTGGGGGATGTGCAGGAGTAAGCTGATCAATGCTTCTCTCTCATTGAAGTTTCTAACTCTCTATCCCTCTCTCTTCCTCTCTGTAAAAAAATAATAAAATATATTTTAAAAATAAAAATAAACAAAAAATAAAAAGCTCTAACAGGAGGCATTTGCCTCTTTATGGACCTGAAGTGCTTGGGTTTGGAAGGCAGGAAAGGTAAGGTATAGAAAAGTAAGGATTTAGAGCGAAGAAAAGTCCCTCAGCCAAGCTAGGTTTATAGAGATAGTTATTATATGGATTATGTTGAAGTTTATGTTAATACTTAACAAACTGTATGTGTATAGTTCATTGTATGTCAATTATACTGCAATAAAGATGTTTGAAAATTATTGATTTACGTTCGTGAAAATACATACTTCTTTCTTGCAGACAATTATCAGAGATGAATCCAGACCTTCACATGCTATTGGAAGTCAGGGAAATCAAGGTAATAATGGATTATTCAGGGGATTCCATGGGAAAGATGACTTGATCATACATTTGATCTTGATCCCTCACAGCTACTACTAGAGTCTGAGTTAACAGTATTATTCCTTTCTTCTGTAGTTCACCTCTTGATGTCTTAAAAGTGTTAGGCAATTATTGCTTACACTCTACCAGTTAACTCTAAATTTGATCACATAAATGTCCCTTAATTTCTTTTGGTAACAATAAGATTTTATTGTTACCTTAAGACTTCAAAGTAATTAGCATAAATTGTGAAACAAAAAAAATCTAGAAAATTAATCTAAAATCACTGATGGTAATTACCATCAGTGGAGTGCCAAACTGGCTTCCACTGTCCTATGAAAGCCAATTGCTAAATAGTCAACATTTTTATAAGCTAGTGGCTAAACCCAAATATCTCTAAAACTTAAATTATATACTTTAACAATTAATTATATTAAAAACAAAGATAATGAATATCAAGACTCACCACTTTCTACTTTACAATTACTATTTATCATCTGTGGTCCTGAGATTTACATCTCTTCCCAACTGTCCACATTAAATGACATCACGTTTATAGCTTGAAATTGGTCAAAGTGGGAATATTTACACCAAGAAAACAGCAAATACTACAAATCAGTGTTTGATTTATTGTTTTGTTGGTGGTTAAAAAATTTATTTTAAAAATGCCAATGATGCAGATTAAATTAAAGTTGTACCATGTCTGTAATTATAATTTGGCTACCACAAAAAATGAGGAAATATTATTCCAATATTTGAAAACTATTTCTGATTCAGCTAATAAATCATGTTAGTCATTAACAAACCAAAATTGTGGGGTATATTTTGTTGTTAAATTTTTTACTTACACATTAAAAACAAGCAAAAATATCAAAAACACTCATATTGAAACTATATTTATCAATTTTAAACTTGAGTTGTCTATACAGGAGTTCAGCAAAAACCAATGGGAATATTTTTATTATGTTCTTATTATCATTTGTAAATTTTGTGTCACATAAATGTTCATTAAAATTATAATAAACTTAAGTACACAGAAATATGCCTCTATTTGCCCTAGCTAGTTTGGCTCAGTGCATAGAGTGTCAGCCTAGGGACTGAAGGGTCCTGAGTTTGATTCTAGTTAAGGGCATATACCTCAGTTGTAGGCTGGATCCTCAGTAGGGGCATGCAGAAGGCAACCAATCAATGATTCTTTCTCATCATTAATGTTTCTATTTCTTCTACTCCCTTCCTCTCTGAAATCAATAAAAATGTATTAAATAAAAAGAAAAGATAAAATGGCAGTTTTCCTAGTTGTTATTTTTTTCATCTTCAACAGGTATCCTGTTAAATAAGTTTTTTAAAAGTATGGCACAAACAATTATGTGCAGTACATAATACTTGATATTGATAATCATTGACTAAATTACTGGTTTATGCATTTACATACTAAACTCTTTGTTGTTATTTTTCTACTTATTAAAATACTAGAGGCCCAGTGCATGAAATTTGTGCACAGGGTGGCAGGATGTCTCTCAGCCTGGTCTGCACCCTCTTCAATCTGGGACTCCTTGGGGAATGTCCAACTGCTGACTTGGGCTTGATCCTGGGATTGGGCCTAAACCAGCAGTTGGACATGCCTCTCACAATCTGGGATTGCTGGCTCCTAACTGCTTGCCTGCCTACCTGCCTGCCTGATCACACCTTAACTGCTCCCCTGCTGGTCTGATTGATGCCTAACTGCTACTCTTTCGGCCTATCACCCCCAACTTCCCGGCCCTACAGGCCTGATCTTTCCCCTAACTATTCTTCCCTGCAGTCCTGATCTCACCCACAGCTGCCCTCTCCTGCCAGCCTTCTTGTGGTGAGCATCTTGTGGCAGCCGTGTTATGAAGGCCATCTTATAGCAGTCATCTTATGCCGGCCATCTTATGGTGGCCGTGTTGTGATGACGTGGGGGTGGCCATCTTGTAATGACATGGGGTGGCAGTCTTGTGACAATGCTGTGTGACACCACCTAGGCTCTTATTATATAAGATTTGCTAAAGAAATAAGTTAAATACCAAAGGCAAAAACTATATAAATAGATGGATAAATTTGCTACGTGAAGAAGCAATGATTTAGTAGTGCAAGAAACATCACTCAAAAAGTTTAAAAGCTGCCCTAACCGGTTTGGCTCAGTGGATAGAGCATCTGCCTGTGGACTGAAAGGTCTCAGGTTTGATCCCTCTCCCTTCCTTTCTGTAAAAAAAAATCAATAAAATATATATTTTTTAAAAAGTTTAAAAGCTAATGATAAATTAGGACAATATATGCAAGAAATATTTGCTGAATTAGTACCTTTAATCTAGAAATAATTTTTACATCTCTATAAGTAAAAGATGATACCCTGGTTGGGGGGGGGGGGAAACTGGCAAAAGTCATTGACAGAAATTTCACACAAAAAATTCAAGCAGCCAATAAAATACAACAATTATCTCACCAATAAAAACAATTAAATTTAAAATAGAATAAAGTAACTGGTTTGGCTCAGTGGATAGAGCATCACTCTGTGGACTGAAGGGTCCCAGGTTCAATTCTGGTCAAGGGCATGTACCTCGGTTGTGGGCACATCCCAGTAGGGGGTGTGCAGGAGGCAGCTGATGGATATTTTTCTCTCATAGATGTTTCTAGCTCTCTATTCCCCTCCATTCCTCTTTGTAAATAATCAATAAAATATGTTAAAACAATAAATAGAATAGTTTCAGCTTTAAATATGAAGATTTTAAAATGATAATCTTGGAGGTGGCAATATCAGAAAATATGGGATTTTCAAATACTCTGGATGGGCACAAAATGACACACTTTCTGGAGGGCTCTTTGTCAGTGTTCCTCATATTTCTTGACCTCATAGTTCCACTTCTAATAATTCATGCTAAGGTATTACTTAAGGACATGTGGAAAGATGAAGCTAAGAGAATATTTGTCACAACTTTATTTATAATGATGTTTGCATATATGTACATTATATAAGTACTAGTGGCCCAGTGCACAAAATTCATCACATTAAAAGGGAATTAATTAGGGGAAATAATTTAATATTGCTACTTGCCCTTTCTGTATAATAGAAGTATCAGAGATGAAAGAGAATTAGTAAAATATATATGAAAATATCCCTCCTGTCAAAGTCCTGGGAACACCACAGGACCCAGAGTAAAGGCCCTGTCCACCCCCGAGTGCCTCAGAATTTCACGAGACCCAGACTCAGCTGGGCAGAGGTGCAGCCTCAGATCCCCTGGCCTGACGCCAGGTAGGGGTGTGTGGCCGCAGGTCCCCTGGCCACAGTGCCAAGGTGAGAGGTATAGCTGCAGGTCCCCAGGCCAGGCCTCAGGTCCTCTGGCCCTGACTTCAAGCAGGAGCACAGCCTTAGGTGTCCCGTCAATCCCCACTGGGTGAGGGACACAGCCTCAGGTCCCCTGGCCTGGCCTCAGGTCCCCTGGCCCCGACACAAGGGTGTGAGGGTGGGAGAACACGAGGACATGATGACCACATGCATATTAGCTCTTTATTATATAGGTTACACACATAAATACTTATTAAGTAAATATAAACTTTGTTTATAATACTTTAAGTAATTTAACTGTTTATTAAGAATGAATGAGTTAAACTATTTATACACGTACAGAATATTAATCAACCATAAAAATTATGTAGTGAAATATTTACTGTAACAGAATGACTTTATTGATACATACTTTTGGCTGAAAAAGTAGCAGACTTCAAAACTATACACATTATCACACTTTTGAAAAAAATGCATATTATGCATACATATACATACACAAGATATTGATGAGTATAGCAAAAAATGTTAACTGAGCTTTAATTTCAGGTGGTTGTATTGTAATTTTATTTTTTGCCTATTTGGATTTAAATATCCTGCATCAAGAATACGTTACCTGTATAATAGACTTTTAAAGGCCATCTCAACACTACTTCAGCACTTCATGAGTTTCATAACCAGATGATTCAAGGACTTGTTAGTGCTCAGATTCTTTGGAATTGCAGCTGCTTTGCTTAGAGATGCATTTGGAATCAACTCAGTGTGGTAAGTGTGACCTAAGAGGGCACTCCTGGAAGGAGGAGAATTCCCTGTGTTTGCACTTTTTCTGGCTATGCAAATGCTGTGCTGACTTGAGTAGCCCACTGGTGGCAGCTCTCTTCTGTGCTTGGTGTGGAAAAGGGAGGAGACGCTGACTCATTTTACTGAATCATTTTACTGGGGATGTGTCTCTGGGTTTGGTTACCCACAGGCATTTCTTCTGTGACTGGGTATCCTAGGGTTGGTTTTATTTTAACATGTTTAACAGAGGTGTTTTCCAGCCCAAGTGAAAGGTTGTGAATGACACAGAGGGATGCCACACCCTCCCATTTATATCCCTTTACAAGGATTGGGGCAACCTAGCTTCAGGCTTCTGACCTCAAAGTTAGAATTTAACCACTAGACAACACCTCATCTTTAAACCATCTCTATATTTCCATTCCTTAAGAGTATCCTAGAGAGGCCTCTAAACTTCCACCATAAAAGGCCCAACATAAAGATTACTTTGGGAATAAGACTGTGGGGTATGCTGCCTAACACATTGGGAAGGCTTGTCCTACATCTAAATGTGAAGTGACATTTGGTAGGATCTGTGTCCTATACTGTGAACAGTCTCCTCATCATTTCTTTAGTTGAATCTATTGACAAAGGCATCATTAAGAACAATCAGTTTGACAGTCTATATGAAACTTCAATTTGACAACCTATATGGAACTTCAGGAAAGGGCCAGGGGCTGTGTTAGATACTAAAAATAGAAAATGAAATAGACAAAGCCTAGAGGTCAACTCTGTAACATACAGCCCACAAAAGACTTTGTGTTAATAAATATGTGGTGTCCATAAAGTTTGGAGACATAAGCATCTTATCTAATAAAAGAGTAATATGCAAATTAACCATCACTCCAAGACACCTAAGCCTCACCCACCAGCCAATCAGAGCAACTGTATGCAGATTAACCCAGCTAAGATGGCGGCTGGCAGCCTCAGAGCTGGAACAAGCAGGAGGCTTGTCCTGGCAATGCAGGAAGCTAAGGTTCCTGTCTGCCTAGGCTGACTGTGGCAACAAAGTGTCTGCAACAAAGTTTCAATTATAGAAGATAAATAAACCCCAGAGACCCGTTTCCAGCCTTGGGCTCATGGAAGCTCTGGGAGCTTGGGTTGTCAGGGGCAACCCGGCCAGGGCTCTGGTTAAAGCAACAAAGTTTCAACTTTAGAAGTTAAATAAATTCCAGATACCAGTTTCCAGCCAGCCTTGCTGCAAACAGCCATCAGCCCCTCACCCAGGCTGGCCAGGAATCACAGTAGGGACCCAAACCCTGAAGGAGCTGTGGGAAGCCTAAAAACAGCCCTCATTCCCTCACCCAGGCTGGCCAGGCATGCCAGCACATGGACATCCCCAGAGGGGAGGGGTCCCAAACTGTGAGAGGGCACGGCCAGACTGAGGAACCCCCCCACCCCCCGAGTGCACAAATTTTTGTGCACCGGGCTCCTAGTATAAGTATAATAATCTGTGTATCTAAAAAGCCAGAGGCTGTCATAACCAAAACAACTGAATAAACGACCAAACAGGTTGTGTGGGGCAACCAGGCCAGCATGGGGGGTGGGGGGGCAGTTAGAGATGACCAAACAACTGAATAGCAGGCTGCGTGGGGCCACCAGACCTGCAGTGGGAGTAGTGAGGGGAGGCCAGGCCAGTGGGTGGGTGAGGGAGCAGTTGGGAGTAACCAGGCTGGAAGGCAGAGGCAATTAGGAATGATCAGGTTGGAAGGGGGGCTAGTAGGGGCAATCAGATAGGCAGGCAGGTGAGCAGTTAGGAGCCAGTGGTCCTGGATTGTGAGAGGGATGTCCAACTGCCAGTTTAGGTTGGATCCACAGGATCAAGCCTAAATCGGCAGTTGGATATCCCCAGAAGGGTCCCAGATTGGAGAGGGTGCAGGCTGGGCTGAGGGGACAACCCCCTATGCATGAATTTCATGCACTAGGCCTCTAGTTTAATTATAATATCAGGAACTAGGACTTCTCCAATATATAAAATCAACAATGTACTTTCATCTATGTCTCCAAACTTAATAGACACTTTGTTGAATATAACATCATAAGCACTGTGGTAACAATATAAAGAGAGTTGAACCATACATTCCTGTGAATGATTAATTCCACCTGGTAAATTCAGGGAAAGACAAAGAGAGAAAGCCATATTAAATAGGTCTTTAAAGGATGAGTAGATATTCATAAGGAAGCATATTCCATGAAAAGAAAACAGCATTGGAAGGAAATCATACCCTGGTCCTGTTTAAGGATAGTGGTAACAAGAACTTAAGAAGTGAAAATGAAAAGTATAATTTATTGGGGTTGGGAGGCTGGGATATTGAAAACTAATTGGATAGATCTCCAGTTTTCTTCCATTTCTGACCCTTCTACTGGTAGTCAGAGGTATGATAATCATCAGCTTAATACCCAACAAATGTTCAGAGAGTGAGCTGGGCAATCAACATAGGTGGCAGCTTATATTTAGGAGGAATTAAGGGCAGATCAAAAGTACACATACCTGATAACATACAGTTGGCTTTCAATAAACCTCTTCACCTGCGGAGTCTCACACAGTGCCTGGAATTATCCTCTGCAGGCTGGTGTCAGATGGGAGAATTTTTATAGCCACAATTCTTGAACCTGAGATCTAGTGGCTTGGTTTTGTCAAAGTCTAGAGTAACAGTGAGATTGAATAGAATAAAAAATCCAAGTGCAGTGTTTAGGAATAGAAACTGAAGGAGCCTCAGAGACTTGTTTGGCATCACGTGGTAGTTTGTTAGAAAAGCAGACTCACTGCCTATCCCAGGCTTAATGAATCCAAATCTGAATTTTAAAAAGATTCTCAGATGATTTGTATGCTATGGGTCTGAAGATCATCTTTTGAGTAGGAATGGTCTAAACTGCTGTTTCTCTAATTTAGATGTATATTGAAATTAGCTGGAGTGTTTTAAGAAGAGCTGATCTTTGGGACATATCTGAAGATATTCTAATTTAATTGGTGGGGTCAGAACATCAAAATGCAGAAGAATAGGAGAAGCAATCAGGAAAAATGTCACCAAGAAACAGGTGCTAGTTATCAGAAGAAGTAAATGAAATGTGGGTTGGATGGATAGATGGACAAACTGATGGATGAATGGAGGGAAGAATGTGTGGATGGATGGATGTATGGATGTATGGATGGATAATAGGAGGTTAGAGAACTGTGAGATAAAAATCTACTATTTTGAATATAACCTTTGGGGGATGTTCCCTCTCAAGACATTGGGCCAGTGTTTCACACAGCATTATTTGTAGACTAAGGGAGTACCCATTTAAAAATGTATATTCTGGCCACAGCTTTATATTGAATTGGCATCTTTGGAGGTGTGCTCAGATAATCTGCATTTTTGATACATGCTTCAGGAGAACTTTATATACAGTAAAGTTTAATAACATAGTAACTGCTTGTCTCAATAAAACCCTGGCTAACTGTGGAGGGACAATATACATTGAGGAATAGAGAAGGATTTTGGTATCTATTTGGACAGAATAAGTTTTTATTGTGCAATAACTGATGCAGGTATTGGAACATGGTTGGTTTCCCTGGTTATGACTACTAAATACTAGTAGAATGCCCTAGTCATTGTGACAACCCAAATGTCTTTTCTCACATTTCTAAATAGTGCCTTCAATTTGACTTCTTCCTTCCCATTTGGATGCCTTTTATTTCTTTCTCTTGCCTTATTGCTCTGGCCAGTACTCCCAGTATTATGTTGAATAAGAGTGGTGAGAGTAGACATCCTTGTCTTGTTCCTCGCCTTAGGGGAAAAACTTTCAGTTTTTCATCATTGATTATGATATTGGCTGAAAGTTTATCATTTATGGGCTTTATTATGTTGAGGTACTTTGCTTCTATTCCTATTTTATTGAGTGTTTTAATCATAAATGGATGTTGCATCTTATCAAATATTTTTTCTGCTTCTCTTGACAAGATCATATGATTTTTACCTTTTCTTGTGTTAATGTGCTGTATTACATTAATTGATTTGCAAATGTTGAACCATTCTTGGGATGAATCACACTTGATTGTGATGTATTATTGTTTGGATGAACTAGTATTCAATTAGCTAGTATTTTGTTTAGGATTTTTGCATCTGTACTCATCAGGGATTTGTCTGTAGTTTTCTTTTTTGTGCTATCTTTACCAGATTTTGGTATCAGGATTATATGGCCTCATGGAATGTATTAGGAAGTATTGCCTCTTCTTCAAGCTTTTTGAAGCGTTTGAAAATAATAGGCATTAACTCTTCCTTGAGAGTTTGATAGAATTCACTGGTGAAGCTATCTAGACCCTAGACTTTTTTTGGAGAGGGAGGTTTTTAATAGTTGTTTCAATTTCCTCATTGCTGATTGGTCTATTTAGTTTTTCCAGTTCTTCATGATTTAGTTTAGGAAGGTTATATATTTTTAGGAACTTATCCATTTCTTCTAAGTTATTGAATTTGGTGGCATAAAGGCTTTCATAATATTCTAGAATGATCCTTTGTATATCTGTGATGTCTGTAGTGATTTCTCCTCTCTCATTTCTGATTTTGTTTATATGGGTCTTTTCCTTTTTTGTCACTTTTTGTGGATGACATGATGTTGTATATAGAAAACCCTAAAGACTCTACCAACAAATTAGCGGAAACAATAAACAAATACAGTCAAGTTTCAGGATACAAAATCAATGTGCAAAAATCCATTGCCTTCCTATATACCAACAATAAAACTTCAGAAAAAAAAATGGAGAAAACAATTCCATTTGCAATCACAACTAAAAGAATAAAATATTTGGGAATAAGCAAAGAATGTGAAAGACCTATATACTGAAAATTGCAAAACATTATTAAAAAATATTGAAAAAGACACAACAAAATGGAAAAATACTTTATGTTCATGGATTGGAAGAATCAATATAGTTGAAATGACCATTTTACCTAAAGCAATAAACAGATTTAATGAAATCCCATCAAAATCCCAATGTCAATTTTTAAAGAAATAAAAAGACAAATCATCAAATTTTTTGGAACCACAAAAGACCCAGAATAACCAAAGCAATCCTGAAAAAAAGAAAAGGATGATGTTGGAGGTATCATGCTACCTGATTTAAAAATATACTACAGAGCTACTATAATCAAAACAGCATGGTATTGTCAGATAATACACAGATCAGTGGAACAGAATAAACAGTCCAACTATAAAACCACATGAATATGGACAGATAAATTTTGACAAAGGAGCCAAAGCACCTTGAAGTAAAGACACTCTCTTCAATAAGTGGTGCTGGGAAAACTGGAAAGCCACATGTAAATGAATGACACTGGATTGCAGTTTGTCTCCATGTACAAAAATTAATTCAAAATTAATTTTGGATCAAAGATTTAAACATAAGACCCCAAACTATAAGTCACATAGAAAAGTAATATAGGTACCAAACTTATGGACCTGGGTGGTAGAGAACATTTTATGGACTTGACTCCAAAGGCAAGGGAGATAAAAGCAAAAATAAATGAATGAGATTATATAAAACTGAAGAGCTTCTGCACAGAAAAAAAAAGGCAACAAAACAAATAGGCAGCCAACCAGATGGGAGATGATATTTGCAAACAGTAGCTTTGACAAAGCTTTATTTTTCAAAATATATAAAGAACTCATAAACCTCAACACCAAACAAATAAACAATCCAATCAAAAAGTGGGCAGAGGGAGAATTGAAGATGGCGACTGGCAAGAAGGCAGAGAGGGAGAGAGTATGAGAGAGCCAGGGAGTGATAGAGGAGTGTGTGGACATGTGTGGTTTGTGTGTGTATGAGCTAGGGACAGTTAGATTCTGTAGGTCTTCTAAGAAGCTGCCAAACCAGGCAGTCTTAGATGGCAGAGCCCCCGCTCCAGTGCAGACACTCCTGGGTGGCCAGCGCAGGCACAGAGACCATGCCATCTTGAGAAACAGAGATACTTGTGACTAGGATCCTGGCCTCAGCACCACCTAGTCTGGTCTCAGATGCAAACCAGGACCCTGCAGCCAGTGGAGACAGAGACCTGTGACACAGCTACAGACCCATGAACACCAAGAATCCAGACTTCCTGAAGGTCGATCTCTGTGAGTAATAGAGCTCATCCCCCTCCCTGCAGGCTCGTGGGCAGCACCATAATAACTGATAGACCCACCCCTCGCTCGGGCCTCAGCGCTGCTACAGGAATTTGAGCCTGGGAATGCATGAACTTTGGGAATCTGTTCCCTGCAGCACAGGGCTACAGGAATTTGTGCCTAGGAATGCGCGAACACTGGAAAGCCTGATCCCTGCAGCACGGGGCTTTGAACCTAGGAGTGCACAAACTCTGGATGTCTGTTCCCTGAGGCACGGGGCTGCAGGAAATTGAACCTGGGAATGCACGATCTCTGGGAGTCTGTTCCCTGCAGTGCGGGGCTGCAGGAATTTGTGCCTAGGCACACGCGAACTCTGGGAATCTGTTCTCCGCAGCACGGACTCTGGGACCCCTATTCTCTGGGCAGGAGGCAGCACTAAGCACCAGTGACTTGACTCTGTTTCTTATCACATGTGCCTGGGGATCCCTGATTCCCAGTGCATTCACACTAAGAGCCAGTGACTCCAATTCTTGGTGCATGCGCACACAAGGACCCTGATTCTCAATGTGAGGCTGTGCAAAGCAGCAGAGATGCCAATACTGGATTCTTGGGGAACTTTGATTCCTGGCACATGCTAGAGGGCTCTGATTTTCAACACATTCCAGGGAGATCTGTGTTTCAGCTTGATGCAGGCGGAGTTCCAGCTTCTAAGTGTGCACACAAAGCCACACTGAGTGCTGGCAACACTGACTCTGAGCAAACCTGGTTCCCACCAACTGAAGACAACCAAACATCTTAGTGTCAGAGCTCTTTAATGACACTAGGGTGGTGAGAAACTCCAACTGCACATGACCCAGGCCCACACAATTTGACTTTTGAAACTTCTGCAGACAGTCAGAATGGGGAGATGACACAATCCCCAGAGGAAAGAAAATGAGGAGTTACCAAGAAAGGAAATTAGTGAAATTGAAACATGCAACATGATAGAAAAAGAATTCAGAATAATGGTTGTACAATTCATTCACCGGATGGATGAGAAAATCAACTTATGCAAGAATCAGGAAGAAATGAAAAGTGATATAACTACAATCAAAAACACTATGGAAGATTTCAACAGTAGACTAGAAGAAGCAGAGGACTGAATTAGTGAGTTAGAAGATAAGGTAGAGAAACAAGCTCAATCTGAACAGAAACTAGAGAAAAAAATTAAAAAGCAGGAGGAGAGCCTAAGGGAGCTTTGGGACAACATGAAATGCAGTAACATACACATAATAGTGCTGCAAGAAGGATAAGAAGAGTAGCAAGAATTAGAACAACTATTTGAAGAAATAATGACAGAAAAATTCCCAGATATGGGGAAGAAAAAAGTTAGACAAGTACAGAGAGTTCCAAGGAAGATGAATTCCAAAAGACCCACACCAAGACATATCATAATAACGTTGGCAAATGTACAAGACAAAGAGAGAATCTTAAACCTGCAAGAGAGAGACAGAGAGTTATATCCAAAGAATCCCCATCAGATTATCAAATGATTTCTCAACAGAAACACATCAAGCTAGAAGGGAATGGAAGGAGGTACACAAAGCGTTACAAAACAAAGGACTGAATCCAAGAATACTCTATCCAGCAAGACTGTCAATCAAAATGGAAGGGGAAATCAGGATCTTCACTGACACAAAAAGGCTAAAGGAGTTTATCACTATCAAGCCAGCAATGCAAGAAATGCTAAAGGGACTGGTGTAAAAAGATGAAATAAAAAAGTAAGAAATAACACAGACACAAAAATAGAAATGACTTCAAACAAGTACCTTTCAATAATAATTTTAAACTTAAATGGACTAAATGCTCCAATCAAAAGACATTGAGTGCTTGAATGGATAAAAAGACATGACCCATATATATGCTGTCTACAAGAGACCCACCTCAGAACAAGGGACTCACACAGACTGAAAGTGAAGGGAGGGAAAAATATCTTTCAGGCAAATGGAAATGAAAAAAAAGCTGGGGTAGCAATACTTATATCTGACAAAATAGACCTCAAAGTGAAGGCCATAACAAGAGATAAGGAAGGCCACTACATAATACTAAAGGGATTGATACAACAAGATATAACCCTCATAAACATATATTTACTCAATGCAGGAGAACCCAAATACATAAAAAAAAACCTCCTGGAAGATATCAAGGGAGAGATCAACAACAATACAATCATAATAGGAAACTTAAACACTACACTGGCATCACTGAATAAATCTTGTAGATAAAAAATCAGCAAAGAAACAACAATCCTAAATGACTCACTAGATCAGATGGACTTAATTGACATCTTCAGAACATTTCATCCCAAAACCACGGAATATACATTCTCAAGTGCACATGGGACATTTTCAAAAATAGACCACATATTTAGTCACAAGCAAAGTCTTCCCAAAGTCAAGAAGATTGAAATCATACCAAGCATCTTCTCAGAGTACAATGGCATAATATTAGAAATAAACTACAGCAAAAACAATTAAAAAAGCTCAAACACTTGGAAGCTGAATAGCATGCTACTAAATAATGATTGGGTTACCAATGAGATCAAAGAAGAAATTAAAAACACTCTGGAAACTAATGACAATAAAGGCACAACAATCCAAAATCTATGGGACACAATGAAAGCAGTCCTGAGAGGGAAGTTTATAGCTCTACAGGCCTACCTCAAAAAAATAAGAAAAAAATGATAGTAAATCATCTAACTCTACAACTCAAAGAATTAGAAAGAGAGCAACAAAAAAAGCCCAGTGAGCAGAAGGAAGGAGATAATAAAGATCAGAGCAGAAATAAATGACATAGAGACCAAAAAAACAATACAAAAGATCCAATGAAACCAATAATGCTTGTAATTGGTGGTCTTCAAACTTTTTCTGTTGACCTGGACATTCTTTGTCTTTCACATCAATATCATCACTTTTAAAGCATATAAACCAGCATTCACAAGCATCTTGAGATAGAGCATGTTCACCATAAGCTTCCTGAAGTATTCAGTAGCACTTTTCTTCAAAATAAAGTAATGAATTAAGACTTCCAGTAAATGCTCTCTTTTTTTTGGCACGAAATTTGACATTTCTAAGTGTAAAAATATCTATGATGTTAACATCTTTAGAAAATTTGACATATGAAGTTTTGAAGCTTGTTGTCAATACAACAAAATAGCATACATATCAAATCACATATATATCAACATATCTTTAACTCCATCTATTGAAAAATATCCTTATTATTAACTGGTACACCTAGTATATTTTCATGTTGACTAGAGTCACCCCAATAAAATTAAAATAAATAAATAAATAAATAAATAAATAAATAAATAAATAAATAAATAAAAATGTTGCCTCCAAACTGCAAATTGCCAGCTCAAAATCCCAATTTCCCTGCCAGGATCATGGGAGGGATTGATAAAGTGTACAGAGTATTGCCTATGTTTAACACTTTACTATGTTAGAGATCGAGCTTGCAAAAGTCTAATCATTCTTCCTGCACCTGTGAATATGTAGCACTTGATCTGTAATCAGTAGGCTTGAGTTTGAGCTCACTGACTTGTATGCCATCAAGTTACCACTTCTTTTGCCTGGCATTTCTCACTTTAGCAAATGGGAATAAAAATACTGGGTTTAGTTGTCTTACCAGATAGTTGGGAGGTGAAACCTATTAGAAACCATAAAATTTTATTTAAATAAAACTTTGCATTATTCTAACTAATTGCTTTTTTTCTCTTTGATATGGGAAGTCTCTGGGGTGGATATCAACTTATACCACAATATTGTGTGTTTTGGAAGTTCTTCTGCAACCCTGTCTGTTCCAGCTAGTAAGCCCTCCCATGGGTTGAAATATGTGTATCAAGTTGCTCAAATAAAAATAAACTGCAGCTGCAATTTTAAAGGTTGTTTTTGACTCTAGCCTTTGCACCCTTCAGCTTCTTAGAATTTCCCCCATACACAGCAGGTGGTCAGTGGGAAATTCCCATAAGCACCCCACACAGCATTTTTTAGCCTGTCTTCAACAGTTCTGCTCTATAATTTCTTTTTAGTGATCCCTTTCTGAGTCTTTTTCTTGCTCTCATATGTAGTAAAATGAGAATGCATGCCTTTGTGCCAGATATCATGCATTTCCCTTTCTACATGTGCTCCCCATCTACTCTTTGCCTCAAGAGCCTGACACAGTACACTCTATCAACATGCCACTTACCTGCCTAATGGGTTCAGTCAGTAGGTAGCCCCAGTAAGAAGAGAAGTGAAGAGAAAAGTGACTATTTACTTCTCTGGTTACCATATCCTGTGTGATTTCAGTTAGGCTGGCTGCATCCCTCAGAGAAAGTCGCCTGCTCTTTTTAAGTCAGCTGCTCTTCAAGCCCTCCTTTATCCAGGTGAATTCTCACACCCCTGGATTCTTTGGGCCTTGGAATAGGATACTGCCACTTATATTGGTTGTTTCAGCATTGTCTCCTGTGTTTCCCCTAAACTCTGCCTTTGTATTCAGTCTTCTTAAGGACAAACCTACTCCTAATTATCTTACTTTGAGTGTCCTGTTGGGACCCTTTCAGACTCAACAAAAAAGCACTGGACTTTGAAAAGAGGGACACAAATTAGCTGTGTTTCTGCCAATAATTTGCCAAGGGACCTTCCCTGTTATGGCTTCAGTCTTCTCCATATATAATAAAATGAAATTTTGGATTGTGTAATCTTATATTTCCCAGTCACTGATTATAGTGTTTACAATAGGATAAAGTAAGAGAAATTATTGTACAGGTGTGAAATGCTGATTGTCATTAGGTAGAATTTACATACCTATGTTCTCTTTAGTGTCATTCATCAAGTGTGACTTGTGGCATCTGTGCAGGTGGAAAAGGAGCTGTCTGATGTTTGAATTGCTTTGACATTTGTGAATATATATGATTCTTGGTGGGCGTTGGTTTTGATCGTTGTTTGCATATTTGGAAACGGTATGCATATTAAATTTAGAAATGCCTGATTGTTTGACTATGTTATCCAAATGTGAATGGCTTGAAAAAAGCAACGTAGCTTTCTGTTCTTCCAGACAATATTTATCATTGTCCATCAATCAATCAATCAATGAGCTGTCTTGAAACACTTATTGTCACTCATACTGATGCCAGTGTCTCAGTTACCATTGTTTTGACTTTTGGGAAGCAAAAAAAAAAAAAAAAAAATCACCCTGAGAAAAAGAAATAAGAAGGAGCCCTTGGCAAGGACAGCCTTTTATTTGGAGCCATCAGTGAAACTGTCAGCTTCCTTCAAAGCAGTGTTACTATTTTGTCATGTTGTAAGTGTTAGTAACCACCTCCCTTGAAGTAACATAAATCAGAAAATTTGTAGTTTACTCTTTTTAGTTATATAGGATCTATTGAGGGGATAGGATGACCTGTCAAGATTCATTCAAAAATAAAAACCCTCTTTCATCTCAATCATTCCTAGTGAATTCTAACCTAGGGCTATATTGTTCATTTTTTCTTGTTCTGACAAAGAATTTTTATTGCCTTCTAAATAAAAAAACCTAAATACACAATAAGAGCTCTACAGATTAGTAATATTTGTTTAACACATGACATCTACAAATAGTTTTATTCTTCATTATTTTATTTTACCTTCACCATTACCTTGTGGTGACATTTAGTAAACAGCATCGTCAAGATACAAAGCAAAGTTTTCTGATACAAGGCCGATGCTGCATTGTACTGGGCTGTGGACATGTTTTCATCCTGTGATGAGTGTTACAAGCTTAGAATATATGTAAGCTTTTGCTATTCTTCCCAGCATACCAAATCAGGAGGAGTACACAAAGTTGCCAGAGTGAGACAGAAATGAGCAGTCTCTTGAAATGGCAAATGTGAGAATAGCTCCTCAATCCTCTGACAAAAAGTAAACTCCTCAAGTCAAGAAGGCAACTCTAAGTATAATTCAAACTTTCATTTAATTCAATTATCTTTACACATTATCTACATGGGGCCACTCCACCTGCTTTTGGTAAACAAAGTCTGTGCATTCTAACTGCACAATGCCATCTGTAATTAGTTCCTTCTTCCCACATCTGTAGTACCTTCTACTATCTAGGCCTTTATCATATCTCTCCTTGACTTTTTTCAATAATCTCAATCTTAAATGGCTCCTCACACATGTCCATACTCACACTCCCATTGGTTTAATCTTCTTATAGGCATAGTAGATGCTCACTAAAATTTGCTTGAAGGAGAAGTTGATGTTTTCAGAAGCTGATTATCCTAATAAAAGAGTAATATGCAAATTAACCATCACCCCAAGACAAAGATGGCAGCGGCTGGGACAAGACGCTTGCATCATCTCCATGGTGACTATGCAGGCATTCTTCCCCAGCTGGCTGGGGCCTGCTTGGTTGTTGCTGCTGCTGGGGTGGAGGAGCTGTGACACAAGCATTCAGGGGGCCCGCACCCAGTATCTCCAAGCCCTGCCTCGGCTGGGGCCGCTGTGGTCGGAAGAGCAGAGACCCAGCCTGCAGGAGTCCTGGCATCCAACAGCTCCAAACCCCACCTCAGCACTGGGGCTGCTGGGGCCAGAGGAGCAGAGACCAAGCCTTCAGGGAAACCAGCACCCAGTAGCTCCAAGCCCTGCAGCTAGGGCAGAACTAGGGCCACTGGGGCAGGAAGAGCAGAGACATAATCCAGAGGGGGCTCGGCACCCAGCAGCTCCAAGCCCCGCCTCGGCACTGGGGCCACTGGGGTCAGAAGAGCACAGATCCAGCCTGCAGTGAGTCCGGCACCCAGCAACTCCAAGTCCTGCCAGGCACCCCAGCAGGACCCCCTTCAGGGCAAACCAGCCTGCCCCCACCAGTGCACCAGGTCTCTATCCTATAAAATAAAAGAGTAATATGCAAATTGACCCTAACAGCAGAACCACTGGGAATGACTGGTTACTATGATGCACACTGACCACCAGGGGGCAGATGCTCAATACAGGAGCTGCTCCCTGATAGTCAGTGCACTCCCACAGGGGGAGCTCTGCTCAGCCACAAGCCAGACTGCCAGCTGCCAGTTGCCAGCACAACAATGGTGGCGGGAGCCTCTCCTGCCTCCTTAGCAGAACTACGATGTCTGACTGCAGCTTAGGCCTGCTCCCCGCTGGCAAGTGGACATCCCCCGAGGGCCTGCAGGTTGCCAGAAGGATGTCTGGTTGCCAGCTTAGACCCAATCCCCTGGAGAGCGGGCCCAAGCCAGCAGGTGGACATCTCCCGAGGGGTCCCAGATTGCTAGAGGGCACAGGTGGGGCTGAGGGACCCGCCCCCCACGAGTGCACAAATTTTTGTCCACCAGGCCTCTAGTCTAATTTAATAAAAAAGTAATATGCAAATTAACCACCACCCTGAGACACATAAGCCATGCCCATCAGCCAAGCCACACCCACCAGCCAATCAGAGTAGTTGTATGCAAATTAACTCATCCAAGATGGCAGCTGACAGCCACGGAGCTAGAGCAAACAGGAGGCTTCCATTGCACCAGGAGTAAACTGTCTGCCTAGGCCGGCTGGGTCTCTGCTCAAGGAAACAATATTTCAATTATAGAAGCCATGGAGCTGAAGCAAACAGGAGGCTTGGAGCCTGCCTAGGCCTCCACTCAAAGTAACAAAGTTTTAATTATAGAAGATAAATAAACCCCAGAAACATGATTCCAGCCAGCCTTGCTGGGACATTGGGTCAATGGGAGCTGTGGGCAGCCTGAAAATGGCCCTCAGCCCCTCACCCAGGCTGGCCAGGCACCCCAGTAGGGACCTAAACCCTGAACGGGCTGTGGGCAGCCTGAAAATGGCCCTCTGCCCCTCACCCAGGCTGGCCAGGCATGCCAGCAGATGGACATTTCCCAAGGGGTCCCAGACTGCAAGAGGGCACAAGGCCAGGCTGAGGGACCCCCATGAGTACACAAATTTTTGTGCACCGGGCCCCTAGTAAAACATAATAAAGGCAACAAAGAAAAATTACAGCAGTACAAGTTGTCCCAATAATAAACTTTTTATATAAGATTTAAGGTAGCTCTTAGAAATTTCCCATTGTAATGGATTATATTAATGCAGTGCTCTTACTCCATATTCAATGTTTTAGCTAAAGTGTTGCCTCAGTCTGCTAGAGATGCCATAACAACATACCACAAACTGTGTGGTTTAAACAACAGAAATTTATTTTCTCACTGTTCTAGAGACTGAAAGTGTGTGCCCAGATAGACAGGTTTAGAAAGACATAGAAAGGGAGACAGAAAGAAGAAGAGATTAAACTCTCTGTTGCCTCTCCTCATAAGGGCACTAACATCTTCATGAAGTCCCCACACTCATGACCTCATCTATCTTTAATTATCTCCAAGGGTCCCAACTACAAATACCATCACATTTAGGATTACTACTTCAACATATGAATTTTGGGGGTAGGGGAAATTAAAATAACATTCAGTTCTTAACTTTCAGTCTTGCTTTATTTAGGGGCAGGTATAGAGGATATTATTTCTTCTACCTCATGTGCTTTTACTCTCAGCCCTTACCTAGAAATATCTAAATCATAGTACCTCTGTTTTACATGGCAGTCTTCATTTATATCTTTTCCCTATAGATTTAAAATTATATTTTATAATAATTTATTTTATATATTTCCCACCAGAATGAAAGTTCCACAGAGAAGAAAAAGTATGTTTTGTGCAGAACTATAACTACAGTGTACAGCCAGGTGCTAGATAAACATCTTTTCAGTAAATGATTAGGAAGCCATTAAAGAATTTTAAGAATGCATTCTAAGAATCTTAAAACACCAATCAGAAAGAATTATATGCACCCCTATGTTCATAGCAATGCTATTTACAATAGCTAGGATCTGGAAACAACCCAAGTGCTTACCAGTAGAGGATAAAAAAGATGTGATGCTTTTACACAATGGAATACTATGCAACTGTAAAAAAGAAATATTTCTTACCCTTTGAGATATGGAGGACCTGGAGGGTATTATGCTAGGCAAAATAAGCCAGTCAGAAAAAACAAGTATCACATGATATCACTTATAGGTCAAAAGTAATTAACAAAATACGTCCAGAGACTTGGAAACATGCAATAGACCGATAAATCTCAGAGGGAGAGGAGGTGGGGTAAAAAGATTAACCAAAGAACTTATATGCATATATGCATAAGTCATGGACACAAACAATAGTGTGGTAAAGATCTAGGAAAGGGGCAAGAGCAAGATGGAAGTGGTCAATGGGAAAGGAGGGACATCTGTAATACTTTCAACAATAAAGATATATTTTTAAAAAGTTTTAAATAGAGAAGTTGCTTGAGTATCCTTTAAAAATGTTGCTCTGAATGTTAGTATTGCCAATATAAAATGAGGATTAGATGACATAAAATCCTAGCCATTCTTAGATTCTATGATTTTGTTTTCCTACATCTTTAGCACAATTCTTAAAATTCATCTATTGCTTCATTTTTTTCATGCTTTGCTGTGATATGGGTACAAGATTAGTGTTAGAACCCTCTTGATACAAAAGAGAAAAATTGAGGTAGATCTGTGTATTAGTTCATGTAAAGAAGCTAAAGTCTGTTTCACCAAACAAAGGATTGTAGATGCAAAGTCAAGGGCTGCATAAGTACAATCTTGCTGATCTCCACTATGCACTTTTCCTCCCTTTGACATTCCTTTCAATCAGAATAATTGGCAAGTTTAAGAAGACATCTCAAACTCTTCAACAATGCCCTTGAATGCTGGCCCACACATACTTGATTCAGATGACTAAAACCCTTTGCATTTTTGTTTAATGCAAATGATTACATGCTAAAGACATGATTTGTAAAGGTATGGAGATAAATTCACCTACCTAAATTAGATGACATTTTCAGAAGATACTAGATTTGAAAGAAAACTAACAGCCATCCAGCGAAAGTCTACCATGTAGGTATGCATTTGTCAACTCAGCAAACTTTATTATTTACCATACATCAGACACTGTGCTAGGTGCTATGAACACAGGAATATGTTACATATGGGAAAAGTAAGGAAGAAAATAATCTTTGAAAGATGACATTCAGTTGACTACAAGAGATAAGACCAGAAAGAGTGAGCTTCAATATTTGGTTCCTTTCCAGGATAACAAGGATGGGAAAACTATGGCCCATGGCCCAAATCTGGTGAGTCTCCTGTTTTTATAAAGTTTTATTGGAACATATCCATGCCCATTTGCTTGTATATTGTCTATAGCAGTTTTAATGCTACAATGGCAGAATTATAACAAAAATTTTTGGCCAGCAAACTGAAAATATTCATTATCTGACCCTCTGTAGAATGTTTTCTAGCTCTTTTACTAGGATACAAAAAAATGCCCATGGGCTGCTTTTGGAAATGATTTTTCAAATGATAAATTTGGATGTAATCATAAGTACTATCTTTCCTTTTTTTGATGGACATTTTCATAAGGTACTTCCTTTATTTGTCTTCCAATAATGATAAAAACTGATGGTGTTGAGTAAGGCATGTAGGTGTTACTTGGAATAAGCCAAGGGAATATGAGAGATTTCCTCCACAAATAGAGGAACAATTCCTATTTAAAGAGTTACTTGCAGTCATACTGTGCTAATGTGCTTAGTATCTGTTTCTGGATTCAATTTGGTTCACTGTAATAATAACAGACATTTTTGTTTCTGAATTGTCAATGTCAGCAAGAGACAAACACTGATTCCTTAAAATGGCACTATTCCTCCAGAGACCAGTTGGCCATTGGGGGATGGATGAGTACATTGGGTCCTTTCCCCACTAGAAGGGCCAGACATTTGCCCTAGGGAGAAAGATACCTATTTCAGACATGGATTTACTTTTTTTGTATGCCAAACCTCACTTCCCTGACTCCAGGAAGTCAGTCACATGCCCTCCTGATTACATGCACAGTGTGTTGAAATTATTTACTTAAACACTTATGTAGAGTTAATAATTTTATATACTTATCTAATTTAATTCTCAAAATAAATCTCTAAGACAGTTTCTGATAATTTATCTATCTCATAGTTGAGGAAAGTGAGGTTATTAGAGGTTGAAAATTTCCCTGAGATCATTTGCTAGAAATTGCTACAGCAATACCTTCATTTCCACTAGTCTGACTCCAGAGTTCATGTATTTAACCAATGTGGGAATTATTTCTATTGTAATTACTAATTTATGCATTTTTTGTATCACAGGAGGCTTTAAGCTCATTGTTACTAGCTAGTACAGAGTCTTGCTCATGGTATCCAAACAGATTTATTGAATTTGTAAACACAGAAAAAAGAAAAGAGGAAGGGACTTGACTTGACAGTGGTAATTGATAAGTTGTAGTTAAGGTGCTATGACTTTTAAATGTTAGCTTCTAATTTCACTGGAGAAACAAACAACACATTACATGGTATTATACATGGTATTACCTCTTCTCTATTTCTTTATAATTTGGTGTTCTAGTGACCTATTGCTGAGTAAAAAATTACCCAGAGATAAATGACTTAAAACAATAACTTTTTATTATATTTCATGATTTTGTGAATTCTGAAACAGACTCAGTTGAGCAATATTTCTGACCCACATGACATTAACTAAAGTCTATTGATAGTCTTTAATGGGCTAACGACTAGTCTAGAGCCGCTTAGTCAGCTTCATTTACATGCTTTGTGCCTTGGTGGTGATGGCTAGCAGGCTAGAATTGGTTGGGTTGGGGGTATTAACAAGTGCACCTATACATGGCCTTACCAGCATGGCAACTTCAGGATAGCTGATCTCCATGACAAGTAAAGGCTCCCAGAGAAAATGTTCCAGGAGGCCCAGTTGCAAGAATTCTTATGATCTAGTCTTACAAGTCCCAGAATATCATGTCTTCCAAGTTTATTGACCAAGCAAGTCACTAAGGTCAGCTCAGGCTCAAGAAGATACTTAGTTTCCATCTTTCTGGAGGTGAAGTATTAAGTGGCCATTTTTAATCAACTACACTTGATTGTATATCTGGGGAAAATGTGTTTAACTTCTTACTGTTTCTTTCAGGTCTCACCACGATAGGGTTGTAGATTACTTGTGTGGGAAGACAACAGGGAAAATATTCCTTATAGAGTAGTGTTTAGAGGCAGTCAAGCAGAGGGGTGGCAAGGAAGCTAGATCTGTGATACCGCGAAAACCACTTACACTCCTTGATATTTGATCTTCTTATCTGCAAAAAAACGAACAATAATACCTTCATGGAGTTCAAAAGTTTTTTTTTAATTCTTTATTGTTGAAAGTATTACATATGTCCCCTCCCACCTTGTCCTCTCCCAGCCTGTCCCTGTCCCCCCAGCCCCAGACTTCACCCGCCCAACCCCCATTGTCTGTGTCCATTGGTTATGCTTATATGCATACAACTTCTTTGGTTGATCTCTCTCCCCCAACTCCCCCCACCCACTCTCCCCTGCTTTCTTTCTGAGGTTTTCTTACTTACTAGGTTCCAAAAGTGTTAATGCATGAAATAATTGTACATGTAATAAATACTTTTTTAAAAGCAGGCTTTTGAAATGTGGCTATTAAATCGAGAAAATAAGTCACAATCAAGATGGGATGCAATACAATTTACAGACAAAAAATTTAATATGGGATTAATTTTTTTTTTCTGAATTGTAGTGACTGCCTTAAACTAGCATGAACCCAAGTCATATTGTTTCAAAGGGGAGAAAGACTGTATCTGATTACAATAGCAGAGAAACCTTTATTATTATTGTTCAATGATTTCACTATCTGAACTATGCAGAAACCTATGGGTGATATTGTATAAAGTTCAGGGAAGTAAATAAGTCTCTTTAGTCTAGTCATAATTGGAATGTTCTGGAACATTGCTGCACTGGGCAAAATAATTTGGCTTCTGAAAATGCATCTGGACAATTCAGCACTGTTAATAGATTTGGTCTGTGTCTTTAGTGCTAATAATAAGATGTGCAACATAATCTAATGAAGAAAGCTAAGGTATGCAAGATTTCATCAGAATGGGTTGCACCCATGGCCTCTGGGAATTTTCATCCCATGGTTCAAGGCCCTGTGTGCCTATCTGGTAATCAAGACCCCCAGCGCCTCAGTCATCAACAAGTTCCATATGGCAAAGGAGCACTAAACACACCTTGCCACAGTGAATTGACTCAGATGTGGTATTTTAATTGGCATTAAACAGAATTATTATTTAATTAGAGCAGAGGCTAATTAATTTTCTGAGTCATTGTTTGTGCAAAAAGATCTATATTCCAGTCATAACCAATTTAGCTAAATAACATCAAATACTCAATTTGGTGCCTTCAGGAGGTCTATTTTTATTCAAATGGATACCTTTATTAGGAATAATTTAAGATAGAATATTTAGATTCACAGTGGGAGGGGAATTTACAGAATTCCTTCAGCTTGGACATTTGATAGAAGAGAAAACCGAAACTCAAAGAGTTATCCAAGATCACAGACCTACTTAGGGCCAGGCTAGCCCTGGGACCCATGGCTCCCGACTCTCATTCAAGTGCTTATTCCACTCTGTTGCAAAACCTGAGAGTTCTGGCAGAGGACCTATGGCATACCAACACTAGAAGCAACCTCACAAACTATTTATCCAGTAGCCCAACTATATTGTTGGAAAAACTAGGACCAGTGAAGGAAAAGATTTGCCATGGTCACAAACTGGGCCAAGATGAGGACCCAAATTTACATTCTAATAAGTTGTCTACTATAGTATGGTTTCTAATGGTAATGCTCTTCAGCCAACAGAGTGGATAGCCCTGTTGTGTGGAAGAGCATTGATGTGCCTTGTAGAAACATTTTTGTGAATACTGTACATTCCAAAATTAAGACTTTGAAAAAACTTCTCTGTTCTATGGAAAAATTAAAAGTTAAGTGATGCATAAGGAAAACCCATCATCTTCCTTATGTCTAGCATTCTGCCTAACATAAGCTTCCCTCTTTCAAAGATCAGTTTTTCCATGATGACTTCTTAAGGCTTATGATCATTCTTCCCTCATTGAGTGTTCTCTTGCATTTAAGTCTAGCCTGCATCTCATCACACAATTCTGAATCTGCTTATAAATCTCTTGCATGTATTTCTCAGTAATTAGTTTTGAAATTTCTCAAGGAGAGGGAGAATATCTCAGCTGCCCTTTACTTTTAGTATATCCTCTCAAGTATAGGGTATGTGAATGGCGCTCAGTACACACTCAGTCTGAGCTCACTTTCAATGACTCCTGAAAGATTTGCAAACCAATAGATTAGCAAAGTCTAGAGATCTAGAATATAACAACTACTTATTAAGCATGGGTTGGTCAAAAAATCTCTAAAGTCGGAGGGAGAAGAATTTGAATCTATACTCTTGTAATTACTGATTTTCTGGCATTCTGAGTTGCAATTTCCTCATTTGAAAATAGTCATTATAATACTGACTTCACACATTGTTGTAAAGATGAAATGAGATAAATGCATAAACCACTTGCATAATGCCTGGCAAGGAGTAGGTACCAAAGCAATAAATTCTAGTTTCCACATTGCCTCAGAGCATCCAGGAAAAGATGCTTCTCAACCTCCTTGTTGTTAGAGGGCAAGGGTCCCAACCAAGACTCCTGGTGCGAGTTTAGTTCTCCTCAGTTCGAAAGAGCCATGCTTCTGTGTAGCCCCACTCTGCCTAAAATTTTCTCATCAATATGCAGTTTTCTGAGGGTTGTTTTGGTTGTTTTTTATAAGGACTGGCTCCTTTAAAGCCCATGTATATGTCTCAATTCTAAGTTAGATTGTCATTTTTTTTCTGACTATACTAGGACACAGAAGTTAATGGTGACCTATTGTTGAAACCTCCTAGGCATATTTCTATCTTTCACACAGAAGAATGCAGTCCAGTGTACTCGTGTGACAGCCAGAGTGAAGCCAGCAGTTTGTTCTTTTGCCTGAGTGCAGTTGGAGTGAAGAAAATTGCCCCTGCCTGAAATGGTTGCCTTCATGCAGTACACACTTAGTGGTGAGTTATCAGCCATGCACAATCTCCAGCCATGCCCTGGGGAACAAAAGGCTGCTGCCAAGTTATTTCTTCAGAAGCACGTGAGCGACTCTTCTGCACTACATATGAGGGTGAGATGTGGGTGGTTGGGTGTGTGGTAAAGAGGGTAGGTGAAATCTGTCAGCAACTGTTGCATCAAGAATTTTATGGGTTTTTCTATACCCAGATCTCCCAAATTTGGAACTGCTGAATTGCCTGGGCTTATTTAAAAGATCAGTTTGAATCTGTAGGTCTCAGCCAAGGGCTTAGGGGACATCATAACAGCTGTGCCAGGGGAAACAGCCTTTAATGAACTTTGGGGATAACTCCATGAGGAAACACGACTCTTCCTCAAAAGGCCTCAGGGTGATTACAAAATCCAAAAATGGGTGAGGGGGGCATGAAGAGTGAGCTGTGGATTGATCTAGAGACAAGTAAGGGCAAGGCTGGAACAAATAAATAACACCCTTGGGGAAGAGTTTAACTCCTCTAGCACAGGCTTTGAGAAACAGCCAGGAAAATGGTTATTCCCATGGGATGAGGATGTAAATTTTTATGTCCCAGAGCAGCTCTCCAGGAAGCATTCCCATAGATGAGGCAAGACCAGGACACACTGTTTCCTATAAGGTGAGGCAGCCCTCTCTGATCTAGAGTGAGATCTCTCTTCCTCTTCTTTAGCATCCACATTAAAAGGATGCATCAAGGGCAGAAACCAAGAAAGGCTCACTGAAGCAGCAAAATAAAAGTAGAAAAGGTATGAGTTTGGGAATAAGGATGGATGCATTTTGAATCTCAGTTCCTCTCTAATGAGTAAGTGACTTTAAGGGAGTCCCTTGATCCTTAGCCTCCATTTTCTCTGTTGTAAATGAAAGAGAGTAATATCTAGCACAATGTGTTGTTGTAAGGGTCAAAATAGATCATCCTATATAATAAAGCCTAATATGCTAAGTGTCTGGTTGTCCAGTCATCTGTTCAACCAATTAAAATGTAATATGTTAATTATATGCTAAGGCCCTCAACCACTTGCCATGACATGCACTGACCACCAGGGGGCAGACACTCCAACTGATAGGTTAGCTTGCTGCTGGGGTCTGGCTGATTGGGACTGAGCAAGATGGGCTGGCCAGCCTCTCGCATTCCTCCCTGGCCGCAATTGTGCACCGGTGGGGCCCCTTGGCCTGGCCTGTGCCTTCTTGCAATCTGATCTAAGGAACCCCACACACACACCAGTGCAAGAATTTTGTGCACTGGGCCTCTAGTGTGTGTGTGTGTGTATTAGAAAGCGCTGATAATGAAAGAGATTAGTCTCTCCTCCTTACTGAGCCAATTTCTTTTTTATTTTTTTCAGTGTTTATAAATATTGAATGATGACTGAGTCAAAGGAAGAGGGGGATTAGAAATATCTAAGTTACAAATAAGTGAAAAGAATTTCCCAATAAATGCTTAAATTTTTTTCCTCTGGAGCAAAGGAAATGTTGGATGGAATTAACAACTTGTCAACTTTTTCCTTTATGTCAGGTGTTTTGTATGTATTATCTCATTTGATCCTCACAAAACCCTTATGAGTATATGCACCCATTCCCATTTTACAGATAAGGAAATTGAACTTCAAAGCACTTCAAAAATGTTCAGTCATTTACCCATAGCAAGTGGAGAAGCTATGACTCCTAACCTCAATCCCTTTTTGCTATGCTGCCTTAAGCAGTTCACGAATCCTTTGGGATGACAAAGCAAACTTATATAATGCAGTGGTCTAAGAAATTGCAAAGGAATGGGTAGCAGGGGTCTGGTTCAAGAGATCTTTCTAGAGGAAATTTAAGGTGGGTTTTGAAGAGTGTATAGGATCTTGGCCAGTACAAAAAGATCAGGGATATATTCCCCGTCTGGGAATAAAAATAGGCAAAGGCTCAGAAATAGCAAGACACAGAGAATATTCAGGTGATTGTGTCTGAATGCCTACTAAATATCTCAATTCCTGAAGTAACTTTCCTGATGGCTTTAAAAGTCTTCAGTCTTTTTTCTGGTTTTCTGAGAAAGGAAATGTTAGATCACATGTAGAACAACAAACCCTAAATTCTCAGAGATCAGTGGGGAGATGGCTTACAATCCATGCTGCTTGAACAATCTAAGGAATTGTAAGGAGCTCCTATGGAGGATGCCTAGAGGGGAAGAGAGACCCCATATCTACTGCATTTCAATATAGTTTTAAAGCTTATTTTAATTATTTATTACTTTTGGGTAATATTTTAAATTTTGAAACTACTGATCTAAATATAAACTCCTATCTTTTTTAGAAGAAAAAAATAAGCCCAGAAGGAAAGTAATTTGCTTAAATTCATAAAACTATTTGTGGAAAGCACAAACTAAAACTCTAGGTAGGACCCTTCCACCTACTTAATAAACCTTCTCTTAAGACTACAGAAAACTAATATCTCAAGGTATCATCTGGTTTCAAGATCAATTTTTATATTTAAAGGACCTACTGAGCTTGGATGTTCATCATATGCCTAAATCCCTAGCTATGGACTCTCATCTTCAAATTTTCTGCTGTCAGTGGTGTCTTATTATATTACTAAGGGCCAAGTGCAAGAAATTCATGCACTGCATGGGAGGGGGGGGGTTCTTCAGCCCAGTCTGCCCCCTCTCACATATTGGGAGCCCTCAGAGGGTATCCTACTGATGGCTTAGGCCCACTCCCTTCTTCCTTTGGGAAGTGGGCCTAAGCTGCAGTCTGGCCTTCTTTTGTGGGAGGCAACCAGGCTAATCAGGGGAAGCCACCAGCTCTATCACCCCACTGCTGGAACCACTGCTGGTCACTGCAGCCACCAAGGTGTTTTCATCAACAGGAACTCCAGTGCCTTTATCATGAAAAAATGACAGCTTTCTTTAGGCATTTTCAATTTGTGTCTTTCATATCATATGACATTTCTTTCTTTCTTTTTTTTTAATCCTCACCTGAGGATATGTTCCCATTGATTTTTAGAGAATGAGGAAGAGAAGGGAAAAGCAGAGAAACATCAAAATGAGAGGAACACTTTGATTACTTGCCTCCTGCATATGCATATGCCCTAACCTGGGCCCTGGCCAGGGAGGAGCCTACAACCTAGGTACATGTCCTTGGTCAGAATTGAACCCAGACCCTGCAGTCAGCAGGCTGAGGCATTATGCACTGAGCCAAACTGGCTAGAGCAGGATATGACATTTCTTAGCCCTCCAGCAGTGGACCTTCATTTTTTTCTCCAGGAGTGTGGTGGAAAAACCCTAGATTGCCTTTTTTGGATTCTTATTACCCAAATTACTAAGAATATTACCAGTGGCATACAGGGAGCTTAGCCAATGAGCTGTAAGAAAAGGTGTTTCCTATGTAGTTCACTCTGATCACCAGCTCCACCCCTGTCCCTCCAGTCCCAGCTCCAACCTTGCCCAGGCCTGTAACATCTGGCCAAGGATGCAGGTCTAGGCAGGGGACCCCCAGACCCCTGTGATTGCCAGCTCTGCCCCTGCCCCACTACAGCCTCTGGCCAAGGCTACAGGCCTGGGCAGGGGATCTCCAGACCCCCCCGCTGCCGGTTCAGCCCATGCCAAGACCCCTACAATTACAGGCTCTGCACTTGCCCCTCTGATCATCAGCTCTGGCCCTGTCTAGGCCCTGAGATCGCCAGCTCCACTTCTACCCCACTGCAGCCTCTGGCCAAAACTACAGGCCTGGGCAGGGGACCCCCAGCTCCCTCTGATCACCTGTTCTGCCCCTCGGGCCTCCTGCCTCCCCTGCTACCTGCCTGGCTAACAGGCCTGATCACTTCAGTGGCAGGGCTGAGCTCGACTGGGCACTGCCATCTTGTGGCTATGAGGGCGGCCCTCTTTGTAATGGGGTGATGCCTAATTTGCATATTACTCTTTTATTAGTTAGGATGTGGCCATGGGGCAGCCATCTTTGTGATGGAGTGATGCCTAATTTGCATATTACTCTTTTATTAGATAGGACTAGGGGCCCGGTGCACAAAAATTTGTGCACTC
>PVJC01018258.1:0-31447 GCA_004026665.1 Murina feae | reverse complement strand
CAAACTCCTTTCCCTAGTAAAAAAGGCCCTTCATCGTCTGACCCACGCACCTTATGTTGTGCTGATGCAGCCACACAGATCTCCTTCCTGTTCTTCAAACACACCAACCTCTCCCACCTCAGGCCCAGTGCCTTGCTGCCTAAAATACACTCTAACTCTCTTCCTTAAAACATTTACTCAAAAGTAAGGTGACCAGATTTAAATCGGTACGCCATTGACGGGGGAGGGGTGTGTGTGGGGGGGGTGTCTTTTTTTTCTTTTTTTATTATTACTTAAAATATTACGAAGAGTAATCAGGACTTTTTTAAAATGCCGCAGGATGTGGGACAAACTGTTAAAAATCGGGACTGTCCCGCCAAAAGCAGAACGTCTGGTCACCTCACTCAAATGTCGGCTCCTCTGAGAGCTCTTCCCTGATCACTCTGTCGTAAGGAGCTCCCCTTCCATGGAATTGCTTCTGACTACATCACTCGATTCGGTTTCCTCACAACAATTACCAGTCTAATTATTGGACTCGGTTGCCTTTTTATTCTCTCTCTCCCTAAGTAAAATATAAGCCCCACAGGGACCGAGTCTTGGCTTGTTCACTACTATCTCCTCAGCACTCAGTACAGAATACAAACTCAATAATTTTTGTGTAATGAGTGATTAAATATGATTACCTAACCTACTCACACCTCCGCCTACCAATTAGATCTGTTGTAATAATATTAATATATTTTGATGGCCCATTACAGTTTTTAAATAGCATATTCTTATTTGCTATGAATAGTTTTTACACACATTATTTGTTTGTCTTTTTATCTTAACAATGACCCCCAAATTAAAGATAAAAAATTGAAGCTGAGAGAAGTAACCAAATAGAAAGTGCCAAGATCTTGATCCAAATTCAGGCTTTGATAAATGTCAGTGATGTCTGACACCAACTACCAGAGTTAGGCCAAACTTCACAGGTCAAGGACACAGTCCTCCACAAGGCTGTCCTCACTTCAGACACCAGTCCCAAGTTCAGGTCCCATACAGCCTCCAGTTCCAGTGGAGGTCGGAACTGATATGGCATGTTCCCTGTCATACATCACACTGCCCAATGGCCAGACCCCACCAGGCAAACAAAGATACTCACGTCAGGTAGGACATTTTCAGGGCCTAGAGATCAGCAGCTGAGGGCAAAGGCCAAATCTCTCTTTGGGTAAAGTTAATTCTTCACTATACAGGGGAGTTTTATTCTTCTTTTTTTTAAATATATTTTTATTGATTTTTTACAGAGAGGAAGGAAGAGGGATAGAGAGTTAGAAACAGCAGTGAGAGAGAAACATTGATCAGCTGCCTCCTGCACACTCCCCGCTGGGGATGTGCCCGAAACCAAGGTACTTGCCCTTGACCAGAATTGAGTCCCGGACCCTTCAGTCCACAGGCTGATGCTCTATCCACTGAGCCAAACCAGTCAGGGCTATTCTTTTTTTTAATTCCAAATCTAGTGCTCTTGGCACACTGTTTAATCTTTGTTCCAATCAAAGTTTTACAGTCTGCTTCAGGTCACAGATTGCCCTGTGGAATGGAGAAGGGTGAGTAGACAAACAACCAATTATGGCCTCAAAAAAGCAAGAGCACGGAAGGAAGAAAAATTCTTATTATCAAACAAGAAATGTGCTGTTTACAAAGGAAATTATTATAAGTTCTCTTCTTTTTTTCCATCATGTTGAAATATGATCTAGTAAATATATCTGTTAATAAGGAAAAGACCAAAGCAATACCCAGCAGTGACATCAAAGTAATATATCACTGTAATCTACTTGACATTTTCTGATGATCTACTCTAACACTGTAGCCTATAATTTCCTACAGACTAACATGCCAAGGAAATCTCGGTTATTCATAAGAATGTAAAATGCAAAGATTTACTGATGGGGGGGTTTACACACATGTACATGTGGCTTCTTTCTCCCATTTTTTATAAGAGTCATTGTGATTTACCAACTTTTGAGTAAAGGGTGTCATCATGCCATCATTAAGTATCCAAATTTGAAAATTTGAATTGGCCCTAGCTGATTTGGCTCAATGGATAGAGCCTCAGCCTGTGGACTGAAGGGTTCCAGGTTCAATTCCAGCCAAGGGCACATGCCAGGGTTGTGGGCTCGATCCCCAGTAGGGGACATGCAGGAGGTAGCCAATCAATGATTCTCTCTCATCATTGATGTTTCTATCTCTTTCTTCCTCTCCCTTCCTCTCTAAAATCAATAAAATATATATTTCTTAAATTGAATATTTGTCTTTGTAAACATTTGTTCACTTGCCTTTCTCCTAACTAGGTGGTGAGCAGTCTATAAGGGTACTCAATAAACATTTCTTAATGAATGTCTATACAAGGTTATTTAATTTGAATTTTCAAAACAGAGAATTACTCAGCACAATAAAATCATGATAAATGCATAATAATAGTATGAAAGTATGAAAAGGCATTGAAGTTGCTGTCCAGAAGGCCAGGTTTCCATTCTGGTTCTTCTCCTTATTGGTTGTGTGACTTTGGGCAAGTCTCAATTCATAAATCTATTTCCTCATCTGCAAAATGGAATGAATCACAGTTGCTCTACTTACCTCATAGGGTTATTGTAAGAATCAAACAAGTCCATGAATTTTAAGGGTTTTGCAAACCACAAGTATCTTGCTAATGGTACTTATTTTTTTCAATGAAAAATTATTTTTAAAGTGATATGCACCCTAGATGGTTTGGCTCGGTGAATAGAGTGTTGGCCTGAGGACTGAAGGGTCCTGGGTTCAATTCCAGTTGAGGGTATATGGGGCGTGCAGCAGACGCCATTCAATGATTCTCTTATCATTGATGTTTCTACCTCTCTCTCTCTCCCTCTCCCTTTCTCTCTGAAACCAATTAAAAATATTTTTTTAAAAAGTAACATGCATTTTATTAGAATGTAAAATATGATTGGGAAACAGACTCAAGAATTCCAAGCCTATGCAGATTGAGGTCAGAGGAGCGACCTCACAGCTCATCAATCCTATAGTAGTCTAGAGGGGATCTATTCCTGCCCTCTGCTATATATTATTTATGTGGCTTCTTTGAGTCTCAGCTTCTTTATATCGATCACTCTGAGCCTCAGTTATGCCATCTGTTACATGGGAATGAGACATGCTTTGCATACCCCAGATGGTTTGCTGGGAGGCTCAAATTCGCTCGTTGCTGCTAAGGTGTCTTCGTGAGCCATCAAGTGTTGTACAAATGTAAAGAAATTTGGTAATATTTTCCTAAAGGGATGAACTTTCAGGACTGGTTCCAATCAAGCACACAAGCTGAGGATCTGGGAGGCTTACACTGGCAGGCACATCCAAGAGAGAACAGAATATGCTTCACTGCCTTGGGCTGGATTCCATATTGCAGCCTTACAAACTCCATTCCAGCAAGGCCTTGGAAAGAAGCAAAGTGAAACACAGGCCCTCTCACATGCACTGGTTTATTGAATCTTCCCAACACTTCCACCACCCAGGAGTTAGCATGCCTGTTTTACTGATGGGGAACTGAAACTTAGGGATGTTGAGACTGTCCCAAGATCATGCAACTGGCAAATGGCTGCACTCGAAACTAACTCTTTCAACATCCATGGGAGAGGACAAAGTGTGCTTTAAGGAAAAGGAGGAACTAGTGGGTGGTAGCCTTACACAAATGGCCCATTTCTCATTCCTCCCTGGCACAACTTCCTAGTCGAGCCATTAAACCTATCATATTCTGGCTTTTACAAATACGCCATGTTTCTGAATATGGCATAAGACAGCGAGTAGATTGAGGACACAATGGGGTGACAACCATGGATGGGCAAGAAGGCATTTCTACCGCAGGGGAGTGTCGCCAGTGTTCACAGCTGAGGCAGCATCCTCCCCAGAAATATCTTTAATTGGTGAAGAAGCAGTTATGGCCAGCTTCAATCCATCCCTGTTAGAAATACCTCATTCTTTTTTTAAAATAAATTTTATTAATATTTTACAGAGAGTAAGGGAGAGGTATAGAGAGTTAGAAACATTGATGAGAGAGAAACATCAATCAGCTGCCTCCTGCATACCTCCTACTGGGGATGTGCCTGCAACCAAGGTACATGCCCTTGACTGGAATTGAACCCGGGACCTTTCAGTCTGCAGGCCGACACTCTATCCACTGAGCCAAACCTGTTAGGGCAAAATACGCCATTCTTAAGTCACATCCCAATTCTACACATAGACATAAAGGTCTGCAGAGGGCTCTGTAAACCATGTTAAAGGAAGTAGACATCAACTCTAGGGCAATGGGGAGCATGCCTATCAAATTTAAGTTTTAGATCACTCTGATTACAGTGTGGGGACGAATGCTGGGAGAGGGAGGATGAGAAGCAGTGGGGTCGGTGAGACTCATTATGAGATTGTGGCAGTAGCATCTGTCCCCACACTGTAATCAGAGTGATCTAAAACTTAAATTTGATAGGCATGCTCCCCGTTGCCCTTGAGTTGATGTCTACTTCCTTTAACATGGTTTACAGAGCCCTCTGGATTCTTTAGCCTCATCCTGCCTTTCCTCCCTCTCCTACTAGATACCCCAGCGCCCACTCTAAACTCCAGTTATACCCTGAATTTTCTGTTCGCAGTGCTCTCTCTGGTGTCTAACTCTCATTGCTGCTTGCTCTTTGGGGATCCCACTCCCAAACTTGACTGGACAGCTGTGAGCACAGTATATGCTCTGCCACAGGCTTTCCTCAATGATGCACACCCTTCCTGTTGGAATAAGCACCCTTTCTGTTAAACGTAAAAAAAATATCCTGTTCAAGTGGCAGGTAATTAAGATGGTTACTTTTGCTCTCATCAATCCTCTAAAAAGGGAAAGGAAATGTAAACGCATAGAGGGTGAGAAGAGATCAAATATTAAGGCCAAGAACTCATGCCTAGCAGCCAAGAGGGATGAGGAGACTCGAGTTCTCTACATCAAGACCTCCACAAGGCCCCTCCTGTCATAAATGCAAAGTTCTAAATCTAGACTCATCCTCACATGTGTGATGACCTTTCAAAGCCTGCTCAGAACTCCGTGAATCACTTGGACTCCACTTCCCTTTCCACCCCCCCACCCTCCCAACCCCTGCCTGGCTTTTATTTTGATATTCACCAACAGAACTTCCTGGGTGCACATGGTCCATCAGAGAGCACATTCAAGGGACTGAAGACTATGAATTTGTTCATGTATGTTCCCCCACAACACAGAATAGAGACTGGATTTTCTGGTCTTTAATGATGTTCACACCATACCCATTCTTCAAAATCGGTCCCAATTCCAGATAACTCCAGTTAACCATGAACTCTTCCCACATGAAATGGCAATTGATTCCTCAGCTTACACTGAATCATATGTTGCCTTGATTTGTTCTCTAACAATTACAAGGCACTTCCGACAACAGTCGAAATGGAAAAATACCAAACTGGGGGTAAAGAGATCTAGCCTGCCGTCGAGATTCTGCCACTCTCGGTGTCATCTTGACCAAGTCACCTTTCTGGGCCTCTAAGGATCTTCCACAGTCTATGGGTCTCTGACTCTGAGCTCCTCAAAGTTTGGGAACACAAGCCACATCCTCTCTCTCAAGGTTAGACACATAACGGGAGCTCTATTAATACTTAAATGAAAACGCCTGATAAAGAGATTACAGGGCCCCTGACCTTCCAGACCATACCAAGAGGCCACAGATGACAGTGTCTTCTGTTGAAGAGCTCTCTCAAAGTCTACAAATGAGTCTGCTTCACTGCTACAAATCTAGTAACTTTCAATATCTTGTTCCACTAGAAAGCTATTTATGCCTCAGCATAAGCTGAAATCACGCCAGATCAACCTTCAAGAAAACGGAGGAACTATCAGTAATGATTTAAATCATCAGCTTCGGATTTGCCTTGTTTCATCCACCCCACTCCTCCCTGCTGCTGCAGCACTGAGTTTCCAGTTCAGAAAACAAATACTAGTGCTGAACCACTAATCCTGGGGCTCTGCATCAGCCCTACTGCCCAGAACCCCAGAGCCCCAGAGTCCCCACCAAGTAAACCAAAGGATTAGGTAAATCACTAGCTGACTCCCAAAAGCAGAAGATAAACAAAAACAAACACCTTTTCAGGAATGCCACTTAGGAAACCAAGCATAACGAGGAAAAAGAAAACTATCTTTTTGAGCTTTGGGGGAGATTGGGGGTGTGGGAATCTTGAGGGCTGGTTTCCGAAGGGCATTGCATACCAGACAATGTGGTACAAGAGCCTCCGGGGTTTTGTGTCAATGAAGCCTTTCAGGCTCATCACACTACTTCGCTTGTTCCCCTAAAGTGGCACTTTCTGGAAGTTAAACTCTCAGCTGGCGAGAACAGTGAACCCTGTGCCATTTGTCCATCAAGTTCTTTACAAAGAAAAACCTCATGGACAGTTGTCTTGCCTGGCATGTTCTTGTCTGTACACATAGTGACAAACACAGGAAGCAAGCAGGCTCTTTTAAAATGACGAAGAAAGAAGAAATTTAAAAGTGCCCAGAAATCTCTGTGTTCAGCTACTGGAGAAAAGTTTGCAGCCCATAGAAACCAGCATTAATTAAAACAAACAAACAAACAAACAAACAAACAAAAAAAGTCCCTGAGCACTGGGAATTAACAGTAAGGCAACTCAGATTTGGGGGTACAAAATATAAGGGTGCAGGGCCCATCCATCATTTCCAAATCAAACTATACACCTTTCCAAAATTTGAATGTAAAAATCTTTTCACATGTGAATTTCACCTCAATAAAGTAATTTTTAAAAAATCTTATATACAGTCAACTCTATTGGCACTACTTTAGAAAAATAGTTGGGGCAGATAATCCAAAGCAGTAAATATTCTCAAAAGCATTTTTTCCCCAAACACATGGTTTTACTACATATTAGTAAATCCTATATACATTTTACAGAAAATTTATCTTCCTAGCTTTGTTTTTTGTAAAATAAGTGATTAATATAAGTAGTTTATGCCACTTGAGCCCATACTCATTGACAGCATAATAAAATTAATTTTAAAAAAAGCTGTGGTACATTTCCATAATGAAATACTACTTGGCCATTAAAAATAGAAGGAAATCCACCCTGGCTGGTTGCTCAGTGGTTAAAGCCCATGCATTCCCAGTCAAGGGCAAGTACCAAGGTTGCAGGTTCCCTCCCTGCCCCCGGGCTCAGGCTCATGTGACAGCAACCAGTCAACATGTCTCTCACATCAATGTTTCTCTCTCTCTCTCTCTTTCTCTCTCTCACAAGCAAAATAGAGACAGACTTACAGAGAGCAGGCTGACAGTTGTCACGGGGTGGGAGTGGGGGTGTGGAGGGATAGAGCAAAAAAAAAAAAAACGCATGGACATGGACAACAGTGTGGTGATTGTAGGAGGAGGGAGGAGGGTGGAGGAGGGTAAAGGGGGGATAACAGAGACTTGACTTGGAGTGGTGAGCACACAATATGGTGTACACTGTGTTATAGAATTGTGCATCTGAAACCTGTATAATTTTGTTAACCAAAGTCACCTCAATAAATTCAATAAAAAGGGGAAATAAAGAGTGTCTAAGCCCTGACTGGTTTGGCTCAGTGGATAGAGCGTCAGCCTGCGAACTCAAGGGTCCCAGGTTCGATTCCGGTCAAGGGTATGTACCTTGGTTGAGGGCACATCCCCAGTAGGGAGTGTGCAGGAGCCTGATCGATGTTTCTAGCTCTCTATCCCTCTCTCTTCCTCTCTGTAAAAAATCAATAAAAATATATATTTTTAAAAAAGAGTGTCTAAAAAGGAATGAATCTAAACGTTTTTTTTCAAATAATACAAAAAAGTCCTACATATTGAAAATTAGTGTTTAAAGGAATATTGTTTTTAAAAAACTATCAATACTATTCGTTTAAAAAAACAATTATGCCTTAATACATCAATAACTCAAACTGATAAGAAAAACCTGAGGAAAATGACAAAGTAAATAATAAAAAAATAATAGGGAACCTCAATTCAGAATGTTCTTGGCCATTAAATCAATCCATTTGAGCCCTACTTAGTGGTTTTAGGGGACTAAATATTACTCCTGTATTTCGAAGAGTCTGCCCTGGTCCCAGTCTATCTTTCCAAGTTCTAGAAACTCATTTACCATTTACTGGCACCACTCCCACTGCCTCCAAGACTATAAGAATTTTTACCTGGACCAGTGAATCACCCAACTGACTGCATGACTTGGCCAGTTTATGTACCTTCAAGGCATGACCTGGGCAGTTTATGTACCTTCAAGGTTTACAGTCCCTCTTCTAAGAGCTAAGTCGCTTACTCTTAATAGCTACAGTGGCCCATGTGGCTACATATGGCTCTTGAGCACTTGAAATGTGCCAGCAAATTCAGATATGCTGAAAGTGTATGATACACACCACATTCTATAGATTTAGTGTAGGAAATAGAAGGAAATCCACCCTGGCTGGTTGCTCAGTGGTTAAAGCCCATGCATTTCCAGTCAAGGGCAAGTACCAAAGTTGCAGGTTCCCTACCTGTCCCCGGGCTTGGGCTCATGTGCATAAAATAATGACGAATATCGCAGTAATTTTAAGATGTGGCTACTAGACATTTTTTAAATTTAAAAAGCAGCTCATGTTATCTTCCCATTATACAGCTTGACTTAAAGGACTGGAAACTACAGGACTTCAACGATCCCTCCTCCCAGGCTTTACAATAAAACTCCTCCCAACTGTTCAGCTTCAAAACTCTGCTCTGCAGGTCACTGGCTTTACGACCTTCAGCAAATTTCTTAAACTTGCCATATTTAGTTTCCTCGTTGGTAAAAATGGAGATATGATCATAATATTACCTATCTCATAGGACTATTACATGAATAAATGAATGTATACATGAAATGCACTTAGAACTGTGCTCATCCCTTGTTCACCAGTAATTACCTATTTTCTTTTTTTTTAAATTTTTTTAATTGATTTTTTACAGAGAGGAAGGGAAAGGGTTAGAGAGTTAGAAACATTGATGAGAGAGAAACATCAATCAGCTGCCTCCTGCACACCTCCTACAGGAGATGTGCCCACAACCAACATATATGCCCTTGACCAGAATCGAACCTGGGACCCTTCAGTCCGCAGGCCGATGCTCTATCCACCAAGCCAAACCAGTTAGGGCTTTACCTATTTTCATTATTATTATTATTGACCAGGGAGAGCAGCATCACAAACTACGTCTGTTCTGTATAAAATTCCTAGATGAAAACAGGGAATATCTTGCCTAATTCCAAGTATAGTATTGTTTAGTATTAAGTGACATATTCTAAATATCCAACTACTGTAGTTCAGTAAATTTTGAGGTTTCATCCAGGTAGACTGTGTTCTATGTAGTCGTTTATTCAACTAACAAGTATTTCTTGAACATCTGCAAGTATAGACAAAACTGCTGTCTTCCTGGAGTTCACATTCCAGTAGAGGGCAGTAAAGTTAGTGACCAATGAAGTCAGTCTAATTTGTGGGGTTTTTTTAGATGACTTATTCTTGGATTTTTGAAAGAGACCTTAAAATTAAGTTTAAAAATTATACTAGTCCATTATTTTCCCATTCCCAGCACCCTCTCAAAAGAAAGATAAACTTCATTGGTATTCTGTACCACTAAACCAAGTGGTACCCACACTGAGTTAGGAGCAAAGAAGCTACAACAAAGATATGTTTAAGCTCATTACTTAAATCAAATGAAAGAGTAAGATTCAAAGCAATCTTTTCACATTTGTTTAAAAGTTTAAGAAAATATACAATATAGACCCAACAAGTTATAGGGTTTCATACTTTTTTAAAATTTAGATTTATTTGACGAGATAGCAAAAAAATGAATATGTGCAACCTAGCAATTCTATTCTTACATATATACACCAGAGCAGGAATCAACAGACATTTTTGGTAAAGGGTAAGATATTAAATACTTCAGTCTTTGCAGGCCATCCAATCTCTGTTGCAGCTACTCACTAGGCCTAAAAACAGCCTTCCTATATAATAAAAGGCTAATATGCAAATCGACCAAACTGCAGAACCAGTCACTATGACACACACTGACCACCTGGGGGCAGATGCTCAATGCAGGAGCTGCCCCCTGGTGGTCAGTGCGCTCCCACACAGGAGTGGCACTCAGCCAGAAGCTGGGCTCACAGCTGGTGAGCACAGAGGCAGCGGCAGTGCTAAGGATGTCCAACTGACAGCTTAGGCCCACTCCTCATGGGAAGCGGCCCTAAGCCATCAGTTGGACATCCCCCGAGGGCTCCAGGACTGCAAGAGGGCACAGGTCTACCTGAAGGATACAAGCCAAAGCTCTATCCACTGAGCCAAACCAACTAGGACAAGTGTGACTGTATCAATAAAGTTTTATGTATGGATACTAAAACTTTAATTTTTATGTATTTTTCACATGCCACAAAATATTAGTCTTCTTTTGATTTTTAAAAACCATTCAACAATGTAAAAACCATTCTTAGCTCTTAAGTCATAAAAAAAAGGTGGAAAGCATTTGAATCAGCATAGTTTGCTGATTCCTGCCACAGAGAACTCTTACCATGCACAAAAACAGCTGTATATGAGAACTTACATAACATCATGATTTATATTAACAAGTAATTGAAAACAATCTAAATATCTATAGTAGGAGGAAGATAAATAAATAAATGTTGGCATAACTGGAGCTACTTGCAACAACATGGACATACAACAGTTATATGTTGCTACATATACTTAACACATGTAATACAAGTATGAAGAAATATGTAGAAACATTAGACATCACTCATTTCCCCAGGCATGATGGCAGGGCAGGAGGCAAGGAGAGAAGGGCGCACAGAGGGTTTCAACTGGATTTTTTTTTTAAGCTGAATGGCAGGTTAATGGATGTTCATTCTTTATATCATGTTGTACACCTTAAATATTTAATAACTAGAGGCCTGGTGCACAAAATTTGTGCAATGGCCTTGGTCCCCAACCTCCTCCGAGGCCCCCTGCTGCCTCTACTGAGCCTGCTGTGGCTTTGTCCGGAAGGAAGGATGTCTAGTCTAATTAGCATATTATGCTTTTATTATTACAGAAGATAAATGAAAAGGGTTGTGTAGGGTTAATGTGAGTTTAGCAAATGATTTATCCTGATTGGGAAAATAGGGCTCAATTTTTATTAAAATAGCCAGGAGAGCCCTAACCGGTTTGGCTCAGTGGATAGAGCGTCAGCCTGTGGACCCAAGGGTCCCAGATTCGATTCCAGTCAAGGGCATGTACCTTGGTTGCAGGCACATCCTCGGTTGCAGGCACAAAAAAACACTGGACTGATCCTTAGGAGAAAACAGAACATTGTACTGCGTTCTTGCATGGTTAATTAATATAAACACCTTTGCACAACAAACTGGTTACTATCAGGGAATCAAGGAGCTGAATCAGAATGTGACGTCTAATGGCCTGTCTGACCTAAGTTCCCCTGTTCCAGACACAGCCTCCAGCATCACAATGATCCACATGCCCCAGGAATAGCGACGTGCCATCACCTGCTTCACAGAGCAAATGACGCTAATGGCAATGACGCTAGTGTTTCTCCGTGTGAAAACCTAGCGTGAATTCTCCCCTTTTCTCTGGCAAAAGTTCACGAGGCATCATTATAAAAAGGAGAAAAGGGAAAAAAAAAACAATTCTACTTTTACTGACTTCAGAAACAGTAGTCATTGAAACTGTCTTTTGATCTAGAATTACTTACATAGTTTCTTAAGGGTCTTCTACGGTCACTTACCTAAAACACAAGCTCCTTTTGGACTTCTAAGACCTCCCAAGTAAAGCAACATCAGTTTCATCTGTTGGACAGGGACTGCCCTCTAGTGCTTATACATTTTAATAAAAATTTCAAACACTGACATCATACCACAGTCAAAAATTAAATAACATTCTATTAACCCAAGATTTTTCAATTTCACACTATTCACATTTTGGGCCAGTAAGTCTTTTGTGGGGGCTGTCATTGCTGGGTGTTCAGCAGCATCCCTGCCCTCTACCCACGAGGGGCAGTAGCACGCCCCAGCCCTCATTGTGGCAAACAAAAGAAGTCTCCAGATATTACCAAATGGCCCCTGAGGAGCAAAATCGCCCCAGGTTGAGAACTGCTGCATTAGCCTAAAGGTTGTCCAGAACATTTACATTAGTCCTAAAAATTATAAGCCAAAAACTCTTCTTCTCTAGTCCAATTCCTTTGAGTGAGATGAAGGAGAATTTCATTTCTGCATGAAAACAAAAAATAGAAAATTACAACTTTCAGCTCCCTATCCTCCCCAAAGTCCTGGCTAGTGGGAAATTCTTTGCACTTTGAACTTTCTGTTCCAGTTTTACTTCTTAGAACTGTTCATTTCCTTTCAAAGTGCTTAGAAAACAAAGCTTGCCCTTCTAGCAGAATGTAGATAATATGGTAAGGGCTAGGGCAGGGGAGAGTATGAATGTTTGTACTATCTTCTAGCACACCTTAGAGGGGCAGCATGAATATGGGCAACCAAGAATCTGTATTGTATAAACATTGTATAAGATGCTAAGTTTCAAATCTGAACTTTAGAAAGTTATATTAGGAGGGTTTATGCATATCTGCTATGAATGATTATTACTCATGTAAACACATTATGCTTATAAATCCTGATTCTATCAGTTTTAAAACCTACAAATCACTGAGGATTAGATGTTTAAAATTATTTTAAATATATTTCTTTATTGATTTCAGAGAGGATGAGAGAGAGAGAAACATCAATGATGAGAGAGAATCATTGATTGGCTGCCTCCTGCACGACCCCTACTGGCAATCAAGTCTGCAACCCAGGCATGTGCCCTTGGCCAGAATGGAACCTAGGACCTACAGTCCGCAGGCCGAGCTCTATCCACTGAGCCAAATAGGCTAGGGCTAAAAAAATTTTAAGTGTTTGAGCTGGCACTGAATGTAACTTCCTCCCTTCATCACATGTCTCACTGACTTACCTGATTTCACTAAAGAAAGAAATAAGAAGCCTCCACCTGACCCCCTTCGGGCTTGGGCACCCGGCAGGGAGCATGGACCCAGGAGGGAAATTCAAGTGGGCGGGGCAGAAGAAGTCAGTGGGCGGAGCGTGAGCGGGGTGGGGCGGGGCGAGGGAAATTCAACTGGGCGGCGCGTGCAGGGACAGACAAAAGGGGCAGCGGGCAGCCGGTGGCAGGTGCCTTGTCCGACTGCCTTGCTGCAGACCCTCTGCACGCCTTCAATCCGGGCCGGGGATCACCCTCGCTCGCCTCCCTGTCCCCATGTCCAAGCCGGAGCTGATCGAGAAGGCGAAGCTGGCCGAGCAGGCCCAGCGCTACGAGGACATGGCCGCCTGCATGAAGGCGGCGGCGGAGCAGGGCGCCGAGCTGTCCGAGGAGGAGCGCGGCCTGCTCTGCGTGGCCTACAGGCATGTGGTCGGGAGCCGCAGGTCCGCCTGGAGGGTCATCGCCAGCATCGAGCAGAAGACCGACGCCTCAGACGAGAAGCTGCCAGTGATCAAGGGCTACCGGGAGGCGGTGGAGTCCGAGCTGAGGTGCCTCTGCACGGCGGTCCTGGAATTGCTGGATAAGTACTTAATAGTCCACGCAACGGATCCAGAGAGTAAGGTCTTCTACCTGAAAATGAAGGGCGATTACTTCCGGTACCTTGCTGAAGTTGCACGTGGTGATGATCGAAAACAGACGATAGATAACATCCGAGGAGCTTACCAAGAGGCTTTGGATATAAGCAAGAAAGAGTTGCAGGCCACACACCCAGTTCGTCTGGGGCTGGCTCGTAACTTTTCTATAGTTTACTATGAGATCCTGAATAACTCTGAGCTTGCCTGCGCACTGGCGAAAACGGCTTTCGATGAGGCCCTTGCAGAGCTCCATACGCTGAATGACTCACACAGAGACAGCACCCTCCTCATGCAGTTGCTTAGAGACAACCTCACATTATGGGCGCCAGGCCGTGCAGGAGAAGAATGCAATGCGGCAGACGGAGCCAAAAACTAACTGCAGACAGAGTGTCATCCTTCCTCCCTCCAGAAACCTTAGTGCACATCTCCATCCCTTACTCCATTCGGGTTTCCTAGAGCAAAGAAACCCATTCATGTGTATGGAATCAACAGCTTATAGTCTTTTCACACTGCAGCTGTGGGAAAACTCAGTTCCTTGATTTGTGTTTGTCTTGGCCTTCCTGGTGTGCAGTTAACGATGTAGAAAAGTACTAATAGCCCTGACCGGTTTGGCTTAGTGGGTAGAGCGTCAGCCTGCGGACTAAAGGGTCCCAGGTTCAATTCCAGCCAAGGGCATGTACCTTGGTTGCAGACACATCCCCAGTAGGGGGTGTGCAGGAGGAAGCTCATTGATGTTTCTAACTCTCTATCCCTCTCCCTTCCTCTCTGTAAAAAATCAATAAAATATATTTTTTAAAAATTTATCTGAATTGTTTTAAGTGATTAAATTTGTTGTAATTTGTTACAGAAGCAATGTGAAACATATAAGAACATTTAATTAGTCTTTTAGTACTTTTAATATCCTAGTAAGCCAGCATTTCAGTATTTGAATAATTATATCTCATATTATTATGTTTTATTTTTAAAACATGTTCTCTCATCCTGGCCAGTGTGTACAATGGTTAGAGCATAAGCCCACAAAGGATTCAGGGTTCAATCCCCAGTCAAGGACACCTTCCTGAGTTGCACATTTGATTGGGATGCTTGCAGGAGAGGTAACTAATCGATGTTTCTCTCTCACATCGACGTTTCTCTCTTCCCCTCCACCCCTCCCTTTCACTCTCTCTATAATTTAATGGAAAAAAAATATCCTCTGGTGGGGATTAAGAAGATAAAAATTTAAAAAACATATTCTTTCTTTTTCTGGTTCTAGTAACTATCATGTTTTCACTAAAATAGATTTGCTATTTACCTTTAAGTAAATAATATATTCCAAGATTAAAACCTGGAGGTTAATACACTACAATGAGGAACTACTCTAGCATGGCAAGAGATAGATAGTGGGCATGACACATGGATTTTAAGTGTGTCGCAATGGCTACCTATCAAATCTCCAGAAACAAAATAACTCCAGTAGACCAAACATATTGGCTGTTAAACAAGTTGAAATTTGATTCAGAAAATAGAATTGACCTCAAAAGAAGAAAAATGGCAAAATTAGCAATGCTACTTTAGCAGAAAGCTGACCTTTTTAGCAGTTGTTATAAACAACAAATCAAGTCATTGTCGGAGAGAACTGAGCTTGATAACCTATGAAAAATGGTTTTCAATATAGATATGAACTAATATATGTGTATACTGTTTGTATATCTGCCCATGAAAATGTGTATACACATACACACATACAAGAGAGGGGGCAAAAATAGGTTTACAGTTTTGAGTACATGAACCACAGAGTTAATAAAGCCATTGTAATAATCATAACCTGCATGTCTTTTTCCTTAGGAACAAACTATAAACCTACTTTTGCTCCACTCTGTAGTCTCTGTTCATTGAGAGGGTCTGGGAGGAGCAACACTCTGATAGCGTACCTAGCACCCATTCGCAAGGGCTCCTTGGAGACATGGCTGATTCCAGGGCTGAGGCAGGAAAGGACAAGATAAGCCGGGACATCTTGGTGTGCCAGAAAGTAAGGAAGTGCTGAAAGAAAGACAGGGGCATGCTGAATGAACACAGGAGCTTAGTGTGAAGCAATTCCAATTGGAAAGTCTGAGAACAGTTTGAACACCTAAATGAGGATATACTAACTCATTGGCTAACATAGAGAACTATGAACTCATTTAGATAGAAACAAACAGAAAGTTTTATGAGGAATGTGATCAAGCAAATACTCATTACAAAGAGAGGACTACCTTTACCATGAAGAAGCTCAGAAGATACCATTACTATATCAAGAGATCAAAGAACGTTAGTAGAAAACAGTGGTTTACATAGAATCAAAAGAAAAATTTGGTAGTATTAGTCTAGTAACTCTGAGACAAGACATGCTAAATACAACAAATACTAAAACCTAGCCCTGGCCGGCATGGCTCAGTTGGTTGAGTGTGGTCCTGTGCACTGAAAGGTTACAGGTTCAATTCCTTGTCAGAGCACAATTCTCAATGCCTGCAAGAGGCAGCCAATGGATGTTTCTATCTCACATGGATGTCTCTCCCCCGCAACCCCATCCCCGTTCCTATCTACTGCGGATCAGAGTAGGGTCATCATGTTTGTGTGACCAATAAAATATCTTTCAAGACCATCTAGCATCCGTATTCTGATTCTATGCTCACCAGAGAGCCTTCTGATTAGTAACTTGCCTTCCTATTTACCTTTTTCTCATAAGGAGATATCCTTGACCTCCATGTAGTCACATAAGTACTGGAAATGTGGCTAATCTGAATTGAGATGCACTGTATATCCACCCCAGATTTTGAAGACTTTGTATGAAAAAGAAAATGGAAAATATCTCAGTAATAATGTTATATTGGTCATATGTTAAATGATAAACATTTTGGATATACTGGTTTAAATAAAATATATTATTGAAATTAATTTTACCTGTTTCTTTTTATTTGTCTTAGTATGGCTACTGGAAATTTTTAAATTACTTCTGTAGCTCATATTTGTGGGTAGTTTTATATGTCTATTGGAGATCACTGATCTAATATATTGAACAATACTGCAGTCAATGTAAATATGCAACCTCCCTCTAAACTATTACATTGATTGACACAGGTGGTTTAAGGCAGAAGTCTGTCCCTCAGAAACTGATCAACTTTGCGCTGACAAAATCAAGCTCTGCTCAAGGTCAGACCTTCACTGAAGTGCACAAATCGAGGTTCTGGTACCTTCTGAGCTTCCTGGGCACAAGCTATCTACCTTCCATAATTTCCTCTCTTGGCTCACAATCTCATGTTTAGACTGTGTTCTTCAAGGGGTTGAGTTGAGTATTATTCATCTTTGTTTTCCTAGCACTTAGGTGCCTTAAGCAAAAATATTAGAAAGTCTATTAAATGCATTGTTCTTCCGCATTTTATGGCTTTGACCAGTAGCTATAGGTCTCCTTACTTTAAAAAGGATTTGTACATAACCTCTCCATTGTTTCCTTCTTCATCTGTTCATTACAAACAACTTGTAAAGATTGAACACAGAAAAACCTATAAGTAATTTTCAGTTGCGTGAACTAGAAATAATGAAAACTAATACATAATCATACAGCACACTGTATTTTATTAAGAACAGAGCCTTAGAAACAGATCGTGGAATTGATATTTCATCACTATACAGTGGCCTACATTATATATCCTCTATTTGTCCCTGAACTCCAATAGCAACCTCAAGTCTGACATAGCGGAGTGGTTAAAGAGAAAGTAGATGATACAAAAAAAGGAGGTTTATCATAAGATCAGTATAATGCTTGGGCCTCACAACATACACCAGATGGCAATAACCACTTCCTCAGCAGGTAATTTCTATGTCCCAAGGGTTGTAGAAAACAAATTCACTATCAACTTCTCCTACTAATTAGTTTTTTAATATTGTGGCAGCATCAAAATAGCACTGAGACACAATTCTTCAATATAAGAAAAAATAAAAAAGGTATACCCTACTGTGGTATACAGGGTAGGGTCATGTTCACTCTGTTCAAAGGAAAATCCTTTTCTGAAAAATGATGTTATCCAACAGAAAACCTTTTCTTATCCAACAGAAAATACAGATATGTTCTCATTTCTTATTTTAAATGAAGTAAATGGCCTTTGTTTTACCCAATTTTGTGGGTGTTTTGTAAAAGACATTGGAAATGCCTGAGAAACTATTAACATTAGTTTTATTACTGAAGTTAAAAATTTACAGTTGTTAATCGACCCATACATCAATATTTTTCTAAAAATTATTTAAACAAGAATTCAGCTGTCTTCTCCACCTTCCATAGCTCCAAAGAAACCTTTCTGGTGTACAAGACAAAGTTAGCAAATATTCTCTAAAAGGTGACTTACTGATTTCAATAAAAAGTGTAATTTGATGACAGTCCTGCTTCAATAAGGCGAGACACTTCTACCAAACTACAATTCCGTTGCCCTCACTAACGGAAGAAAAAATCCTAAGTCTGCAAGCTGACCTCTACAGAATTCCTGCCATGAAACCATTCTTGCCTCCCAGCAAAGAAAAAGGTCCTACACGTTCAAGTTCTTTATCATTTCACACGTGGGCTGCATGTCATTCTCCAATGGTCTCCCTCTCGCTAGGTTGCTCTACGTATTTTTCATAACTGATTCGTCCTTGGATCCCAACTGGACTAACTATTGAGACTCAGGCCGACCCAGCCATTCTGGCTTTAAGACAGGGAATACAAACGACAAGGAATAGCAGGCTTCGCACCAGAAGCAAAGGTCACCTAAGTGCCATCCTGAACCAAAACCGGGACAAACAAGAGGTGGAGAAGCAAAGCGGCCTCAGGCTAATGACCTTTCCACCGGATCTTGAAAAGGTATTCGCGAATGTGGAACAATAATTCAGTATTTGGAATTAAAAGACAACAGAAATTAAATCATAAGTGGCGGTTGCACGAAGAAAAGGAAGGTTCCAAGGCCCTGGGCGAGTTTGAACGCGCAGTAGCTGGACAGAGAAAGAGGGAAGCGGCGGGGAGACACCGACACCTCCCGCTGACCTCAGGTGCCTGTCGTGCCCGGGAGACAGCTGCTCTCGCCGCGCATGCGCAACTCGCGGAGTGAGCCTGGCGGGCGCGCGCCTGCCTCGCACATCCGGGGCCGGGAGGGCGGGGCGCGGCGGGAGCACGTGACCGGGTTGCGGCTTTCCCGGCCGGACGGGGCGGCTCGGAGCGCGTCGGTGCAGAGCGGTTTGTTAGCCTGGGTTGGTCCGCAGGCCCGGCCGCGTCTCAGTCTCCCTGCCTCTCGTCTCTTCTCTGGAAGCTAAGAGGCGGGTTTGCAGACCTTTTTTCCACTGAATCAAATTAGGGCACCTGAGGGGACTTCCGGTCAAGATGGCGGAGTGAGCAAACAATCTCATGAGAGGCTGAAAATGTGTCCAAGGTCACAATTTGTTTTTCTTTTTAATTAGGGGCACAAGCTAAAGGGGTGCTTTTTACGTCTTTTCCTCCGTAGCTAGAGTGCCATTGCTCCAATTTGAAGTTTTGTGGCTCTCCCCCCAAGGAGATCAAATCCTGTTCCTACTGCTTGAGACGCCAGAATCTGTAGTAAAAATAGTACCCTTAAAAAAGGAAAAACTGCTTTATATCTCCAGGGTTGAGGGTTTGGGGAAATTAAGGTAAAAATGTAGAGAGGCAAGTGTCCCACAGTACTAAGACACATGATTTACCTCAAAACACGCATCCCAGAAGAGCACTTTATTCCAATGTAAGCATCTAAAGCATTTGAGCATTTAAATAAACTCTCCCAATGTTTATTCAAGCCTTCAATCAAGAAGTAGTGCCCTAGCCTGTTGCTCAGTGGGTAGAGCTTCTGCAGACCGAAGGGTCCCGGGTTCCATTCTGGTCAAGGACACCTGCCCGGGTTCGGTTTCAGTCCCCACCCAGTAGGGGGCGTGCAGGAGGCAGCAGATAATAATTCTCGCTCATCATTGATGTTTCTATCTTTCCCTCGCCCTCCCGCTCTAAAATCAATTTTTAAAAAAAGAATCGGAAGTAGAGATGCCTTACCTGCATGATGTGGTGGGTTCGCCCCAGAAGAGTAGGCAGAATGAAAGGACTTGGAGAAACTCAATCTTAAGGCTGGAGTCCTTGACAAGAAAAGGAAATGGGGTAAAAGCAAAACAGATGAGGCTTAATTCTAGAGTTCTAATCCACACACCAAAGGCTATAGCCTAGGAACCTTGGCAGTGGGGAAGCACACAATAGTGCAAAAGAATAAAATGCCAAATATGTGAAAACAATTAAAAAGGAAATTTACCTCCACATATCCCACTACACCGTAGATAGCTTGATACCAAATAAATAAATAAGCCCCCTTACCTGGAATCCCACTCAGAAAGATTTCCTGCAAATATAAATCCTCAGCATGGATAGGAATTCGTCCTTAACTCAGAATGTTCTCAGGAAACCAGAGGGGAGTGTGTGCACAGTTAAAAGCGCTGCACTTGCACTGGCTTCCCTGCCCGAGCTGCACTGTGATGGTCATTGCAGCTTCCCTGGCAGACGCCCGTTTCCTCAGGTGCAGCTGCCATTGGTTAAGTTTAGTTGCTTCAACTGCACTTCCTTCCATTACACTTAACGATTTTTCTACCAATCCCAGCATCCCTCAGTCAGTCACAGATACCAGTATCTACATAAGTAACATTGAGTTCCACTGAGCCTCTTGTTGGCATCTCCATGCCAAAGGAGCAGGACTCTAGGAGAAAACGCCTCCAAGTGGAGAAACCTAGTAGGGCCTCTGTGAGTTAATTCTGGGGCTGCGGACTATTCAAGGAAAGTCACAGCTGAAGTGCAGGGCAGAGTCCCAGCCTGTTTGGCTCAGAGAATGGAGCTGGGCCTGCAGACTAAAGAGTCCTGGTTCTCCAGTCAAGGGATCGTACCTTGGTTGTAGGCTCCTCCCCAGTCTGGGACCTGGTCAGGGCTTGTGCAGGAGGCAATCAATGGATGTGTTTCTCTCACATCTCACGTGGATGTTTCTGCCTTTTCCTCTGTCTTCCACTTTCTCTAGAAATCAATGGAAAATGATCCTCCAGTGAGGATTAACAAAAAAAATAAAGCGGAAGGCATAGATTATGCATGGCCTTCTACAAGTTGGTGCAGTCTGTGTATTGAATAGGATAATCAGAGGTATAGGGAAGCATTTAGTGTCAAAGTAACTTCTTTTTTGTTTTTCTTTCTTTTTTAAATATATATTTTTTTATTTCAGAGAGGAAGAGGGAGAGATAGAAACATCAATGAGAGAATCATTGATCTGCTGCCTCCTACACGCCCCCTACTGGAGATGGAACCGTAAATCTGAGCATGTGCCCTTGATCTGAATAACTTGGGACCCTTCACAGTCCTCAGGCTGATGCTTTAGCCACTGAGACAAAACAGCTAAGGCTCAAAGTAACTTCTCGAAGAGCTAAAATAGGTTGTTTTCACCAGTGTTGTGTGCCTACTAGTACTTAGTGGCTTGTGTCCAGTATTGACCAGTAATATGGATGTGTCCATTGCATAAGTGACCAGACCCAAATGATGGCCTTAACAAAAATTAAGAAAATCCAGAATTTTTTTCTGCTTCTTGGGGAAAAAAATTAGGAAGGCAGATCATGAGATCACAAAATTTAAAATGTCAAACTTTTCACTTCCTCTTAATCAGAATTGATTATAGGGTAAAACATGCTTCAGGGTCTTATCACCCAAAAAAGTGGTTAGATTTGTATGAAATAAAAATATTTTACTAGTATATAGTCTTTTTAAAGATTCTCTTGGAGAGTAACTAACTTTGTAATTTCCATTTTATGGTATAACCTGTTCTCCTTCAAGTTAGGGTTGTCCAATAGACTAGTAACACAAGTAGCTACCTGGAGGCAAATTACCCAAGTCAGGCTGTCAAATCTTAGGCTGATTAATACATGAATAAGGAATGCAGCAGAATGCTATTAAGAAACAGCTGCAGAATATTATTGAATCCAGTCCTAGGAAGAACAGAGAGGACATTTTCAGCAATTGGGAAAATAAATGTCCTATGTTCAAAAGCCTCTCTTTAAACTGTAGAACAAGGAATAAACAATAAAAATGTTTTGAATTACAATCTCTCAGAATTGCTTCATTATCTAATACCCCCACCAAAAACTTTTAGTAGTTCTGCCATTTCCTTTAAGAGGGGAAAGGCTTTTAATGTTTTAAAGATGTAACACACAAAAATACCCTACTAATTTCAATAAACAATTCCTGTAGTTAAAATATGCTTCAATATTTTCCAACTCTTCAGGAAGCAGAGTTGCATAATTAAAATACCTTTTCAATATTAAACTGTAAGACAATCACGAAAACATTACCTAACATTACACTTGTACCTTGACTTGATAAAATACATTCCAGAATTTCCTAAAATGAAACATTTTTGAAACTACTTACCACAAGAAAACCAAGAGAGCAGAAAAACAACATTGTTTGCTTCAGGTTTGATTTGCTCAAGGTAAACATGTAAGAATTATGTGTTTGTATTGAGATTATCAAAGGATCCTGAAGATAAACATACAGTATAAATGAAGAGTTTGGACCCATTTTACAAAACTACTGACGTACAACAGGTTTATAACGACTTTAGTTTAACTACAAGTAATAATTACTTCAACTGTAGGTAATAAAGTTATTACTTCACATCAAAATACACAAAGTACTGGATCAATTTGCAACTCCAAAAGAAAAATTAAGAAAATCCAGAATTTTTTTCTGCTTCTTGGGAAAAAAAAATTAATAAGGCAGATCATGAGTTAATTATTAAATTGTAATGCCTCATATCACACCCAAGTATTTAAATGAGTTAACATCTCTAAGCTATTTCTCAGTTTTTTAAAAAGATCTTCAATGCCCCCAATGGTGGTGTTCAAAAGTGAATATCATACACTGAAACTAATAATTAACAACAAATCTTCAATTTATTTGAAGCAATTCAGTTTCAAAAACGTTAAGTTACAGCAGTCTCAGAAAAAACAGGGAACAGTCAGAAACAATAAAAGAATACTCAGAAGTACTGCATTTTTGTTTGTTTTAACACTGTCATGGCTTTATTCAAAACACAGTTGCACAAAAGTATTAACTTCAAAGATTTTTGAGAGTTTTGAGGAATTTAACACACTATATACACACTGCCATACAAAGAAGCATTAAAATAGGACCGAAAACTTCTACAAAATATAAAACCCACCCTTATTTGCATGAAAATATCACCCACAAAGCTAAATAAGTCTTAAAAGTTATTTGGAGGCTCTTAAGTGTTGTTTACAAACCAAAGAACAACAACAGATTGCACAATAAAGTTATTGATAAGAAAGTCAGTATATAAATTTAATTTTAAAAATAAGTATTTTATAACCTGGCAAACAATGTGATGAGAATTCTTAGGGACTAAAACAAGGGATTTCAATTGTTAAAAAGGAATAAAATGTTAGCTATTTGGATATTCGAATCCCCCCACTAAACTTACCTCAAGAGTTTTAGTTCAGTCATTTTGTGCCACTATTTAGTTTAAGCTAAAGCAGTACTATACTCGGTAATTTAAACGTGCCCCAGTATGAAAGTGTAACTTCAGTTAATTTGCTGACACTAACACAAAAAAACTTACAAATACTCAAAACAAAAGGGGGAAGAATTTAGAGAGCCAAGATTAAAAAAGCAATTGCCTTGAACATGGAGCCTCCATAACAAAAAGGGAGATGAACTTATCTATTCATGTTATAATCAGTAGCCATATAAGAAAGCACACTCGCACTTTTCCCAAATATTTTTCTATTTTTAATGGACATCCACTTAAAAACAAATATTAATATGAATTTAGTTTCAAATATTTTTCCATTGCCTAATATATTCCAATCAAATGCTATATCTGATAATGCTTTAAAACTAGAGAGAGAATAATTTAAGGTTCTACTCAGAAAAAAGTAGAAATACTTGCAGAGTGCTAGCTAAGTCATTTGGGAAACTAACATAATTTGATTTGAATGTCTCATTAATTACCAACAGGCAAATTATTCTGACTTTTGAGGAACACTATTGCTGCTTCCAAAATCCCATCTGCTTCTTTTCTTTCTTCATCTTTCTACAGTCTGTACATCTTGTCAACCAAGAAAGATTTCCAGTAAGCAGAGTCTGTTGCATAAAACTGCATAGATAATAATATTCATATCTCAGAAAATACTCAGTTTGTTTCACTTAGCTTTTTTAAAACTGAGACAGGTCTGAAAAGGTAGTTGAGGTATAAGAATAAAGGTTTTCCTGGGTATTCATAAGTTTCCCCCCAATTTTTTTTTTTTTTGAGAGGGAGGAGAGTGAAACAAGAAAGGTGATCATAAAGGAATTGTTGAAAGGAAAATGAAAAATGCACACTTAAAACAAAAACCAACCATTAGCATGTCATGATCTTCATTCAGCTTGAGAATAAAGGGCTTCTCTGCATGTCTCTAAACTTACTATAAGCAATTTTTCCTTCAAAAATAAAATCTTATTAGCCACCTGGCTTAAATGTTTCAGAAGCCTCCCCAAAGCCAGGATCTATATTGCTGAATAGAACCTTTACTATTCTGCTCCTACTTTCCAAGTTACTCATGTGACAAAAGAGCACCCAAAATCCCTTAGCCAAAAAAGGCACTGCCTTCAAAATGAAGATCTCTGGGTCACCTCTAAAAAAATAACCAACTTATCATTCAAGAGACTATTTTTATTTCATATTCCAGCTGACTGTGATTTCTGTTAATTGGTAAATAACTTTAAAACCTTATGAATGAAATGCACCATACTATGCCTGTGCAAAAGCCATCATGTTTTAATTATGGGCTAAAATGACTAAGAAGTAAACTTGTATTAGAAAAATTAAGATTCTAAATAAACAGCTAGGGAATTTCACAAGAGGGTCAAAGAAAATTTTTCTCTACATATAATATGATTATTAACAGACTAGTAAATCTTATTTGGAATGATAAGGCAAAAATAGTTAAAACCACACTTTTCCTATAAAAAGTTACACATTATCTTATGTAGGGATAACTATTATACATGAAGAAACAAGATGTGACCACTCTATTGCACACCCAGGAATTTAGGGAATCTGGTCTTAGAATGATCTAGTCATCTTCTTCCTCTCCATCATCTTCAGCATCTCGTTTCCGCTTCTCTCCTCGAAGACCTTCTTCTGAAAGAAGAGTGAAAGGAAAAGTATAAAATACTGAATTTTAGCAAATATTTGTTAAATTACAAAGTTTGGATCTATCTTAGTGAAAAGTTAATGGCGTAAAAAATGATAGGTTAAGTGTCCTCTGTGAATTTCTTTTCAACTTCAGTTGAAAGAACTTAATGACAGCTTGCTATGCACCCTTGTGGCCAAATTGTGAAGTACAGGTCAAGAAATTAAGGGCTTGATGGACTTATTAGTGAATTTTAAAATTTATTTTGAAAGGCCTAGGTAGAGTACCAGAGAGCAAATCTAAAAAGGGTATTATCGAGTTCAACTGTTCTTCCCTTCTAGAGAAGCATTCATCTTCTTCAAAATGTTAAGACCCTGAAAAAATTAATGAACTCAAAGATCCATTATCTTGCCTGGCCAGTGTGACTCAGTGGTTGAGCATCAACCTATGAACCAGGTGGTCATGGTTTGATTCCCAGTTAGGGCACATACCCAGGTTTCGGGCTCGAACCCTAGTAGGCAGGGTGCAGGAGGCAGCTGATCAATGATTTTTACAGATGCCTCCCCATTGCCCTCCTCCACCTGGATCCTGCCCCATTCCAGGCCTTTACCACCCTGTTGTGTCCATGGGTAATGCATATATGCATGTAAGTTCTTTGGTTAACCTCTTCCCACCATCCCTTCCCCCCTCCCTCTGAGATTCATCTGTCTGTTCTGTTTTCATCCCTCTGGGTCTATTTTATTCATTAGTTTCCTTATTCATTTATTTTCATTTTTTAGATTCAATATTTAATAGATATGTATTCATTGTCATTTTATTGTTCACATTTTTATCTTTTTCTTCTTCTTCTTCTTAAAGAAGACCTGTCAATATTTCATGTAATACTGGTTTGGTCATGAACTCCTATACCTTTTTCTTGTCTGTGAAGTTCTTTATTTGACCTTCAATTCTAAATGATAGTTTTGCTAGGTAGTCTTGGTTGTAGGTCCTTGTTTTTTATCACTTTGAATATTTCTTGCCACTAACTTCTGGCCTGCAAAGTTTCTGTTGAGAAATTAGCTGACAGTTGTATGGGCGCCCCTTGTAGGTAACTAACTGCTTTTTCTTTTTTTTTTTGCTTTTAAGATTCTCTTCGTCTTTAACCTTTGCTATTTTAATTATTAGGTGTCTTGGTGTGGGCCTCTTTGGGTTCATCCTGTTTGGGACTCTCTGTGCTTCCTGAACTTGGAAGTCTATTTCTTTTACCAGGCAGGGTAAGTTTTCTTCATTATTTTTTCAAATATGTTTTCAATTTCTTGCTCCCCCTTCTCCTTCTGGCACCCCAATGATACGAATGTCGGTATGCTTGAAGTTGTCCCAGAGGCTCCTTATACTATATCTTTATATTTTTGGATTCCTTTTTCTTTTTGCTCTTCTGGTTGTTTTTTGCTTACTCATATTCCAAATCGCTGATTTGATTCTTGGCTTCCTCTACTCTACTGTTGATTCCTTATAAATTATTCTTCATTTCATTTAGTGTATCCTTCATTTCTGACTGTTCCTTTTGTATGTCTTGAAGTCCTCATTAAGGCCCTTGAGCATCCTTAAAACCATTGTTTTGAACTCTGTATCTGGTAGTTTTCTTGCTTCCATTTCATTTAGTTCTTTTTAAAATATATATATTTATTGATTTCAGAGAGGAAGGGAGAGGGAGAGAGAGAGAGAAATATCAATGATGAGAGAGAATCACTGATCAGCTGCCTCCTGCGCACCCCATACTGGATCCTTTCAAGTTGCTGCCCCAGTGCTGGAGCTCAGAGGGAGTAAGTCTGAGTAAGTGTGTGTTAGGGCCCTTTAAAAGGAACGGCCTGGGACTCCAGCAGCCTCTGCATCACTCAGCCACAATCCACAATGGTTTTTACAACCCAGGGACTTCTCTTCTTGGCACTGGAACCCTGGGTTGAGGAGTCTGGTGTGGGGTTGGGATAGCCTTGCTCCTCACAGGGGGAGCTCTGCAGCCAAGATATCCCTTCCGATTTTTAACCATCACACATGGGTGTTGGACCAGCCCATTCCACACCTCTGCCCCTCATACCATTCTCAATGTGACTTCCTTAATTCTCTAGTTGTAGGGCTTCTGTTCTTCCAAGATTTCAGGTTGTTCTGAATGATGATTGTACTGTGGTTTAGTTGTAATTTTGATGTGGTTGTGGGAGGAGGCAAATACTGTGTTTACTTATGCCACCATATTGACCCTCCCCCTCTAATTTTAGAGTATTTTTATGGCTAATATAACTCACCCTCTTCTTCTTCTTCTTCATCTTCTTCTTCTTCTTCTTCCCCTTCAACATAGTCATCATCATCTTCTTCATCCTTGAAATTCAAATATTCAGTTTGAAAATAAATGAGCCATGACACAAATTTTCCAGTTTGATACTTATAACTTTAAAAAACACGATACTAATCACATTTATCCCTAGATAATTTAGAAAAGCCCACATTTAAAAAGCCAATTACTTCTCTGGAACTTGTTTTAAAGAAAATATGATTACAGTGCCTATCATAAGTCCTACATAAAGTCCTTTACACATATTAATTCCTTACTTTTGAAGAACAGCTGAAATATAAGACTCAAAGTGCCCTGGCCAGGTGGCTCAGTTAGTTGGGACATCAATCCTGTATACCAAAAGGTTTCAGTTTGATTCCCAGCCAGGGCACATACCTAGATTTTGGGTTCAATCCCCAGTCAAGGCACATATGGGAGGCAACTGATAGATGTTTCTATCTCACATTGATGTTTCTATATTTCTCCCTTCCTCTCTTTCTAAAATCAATAGAAAACATATCCTAAGGTAAAAATTAAAAAAAAAAAAAAGACTCAAACAAAAAATACCTAATCAAATACCATTTCTATTTCCTTCTACTTTCTCTTTAAATCTCAGTAGTCTCTGACACTCCCTCCACTGGCTCTTAGTTTCTAAAAACAAAACCTCATTTTAAACAACCAAATTACTCATCATAATTGAACACTTCTAGTCCCTGCTACCTGAGTACTACCATTGATTTAATGTTGTATGTGTTATATTAGAGATTTTTGCTCTATACTTGACCATTCAGTTTTAGTTAATATTTCCCAATGTTCAATTGAATGATACACATAAACATTTGCAGTTAAAATTACTTAATACTATCCAGGCTTAAAAAGAATGGCTGACAGAGCATGAGTTCATTACTTTACTAAATAAATTAAAACTTAGGGGAAAAATATTCAAGTTGTATACTGATTCAAATTAAACAGGTTGCCTTTCTCTATGAATACATAAAATACTTAAAAGTTCTCTTCTTCATGATGCTATAGTTCCTAATTCACTATGGGCCCAAACAAGTTTGAATCCTATTTTTCCTCATACTAGTTTTATATTTAAAAGAGTATCAGAGAAAAATTACCATTAATCAGTGATATCATCTATCTAACCAATGTAAGTCATTCGGAGAACAAATGAGAATACTAACAATTTCTAATGTAAGATATTATTTTTAATAATAAAAACTTGTTTTAAATTATAAATTATGAAAACAAAACTCAGTAAGTTAACAATAGGAAAAACTCCGTCCTCTTAAAGATCTCACCATCTAGCATAAAGTTGCCAAATAAACAAGTTTTTACAAAAGTGACTACAGGTAATAAGAGAGGCCTAATCAAGGTTCAAAGGTAACAGAGAAAGAAGTGATTGTCTATTAAAAATTGTAAGTAGCTTCAATGGGGGAAACTCCAGAGCTGAGTTTGTGTGATTTTTTTTTACAAAGTAGAGCCTTTTAAAAAAATACTTTCATTGATTTTTAGAGAGAGAGGAAAGAAGAGGGATAGAGAGGTAGAAACATTGATGAGAGAGGAACATCAATTGGCTAACTCCTGCACACCCAGTCTAGGGATGGAGCCCGCAATCCGGGTGTGTGCCCTGAAGGAGAAATGATTCACAATCTCTTGACGCTCAACCACTGAGTCAAACAGGCTGGGCCAGAGTAGAGTTTTTAAAGGTAACAATTCACGAGACATGATTTGTGTGGTGGTTACATAAGTATAACCTTATGTAAAATCCTGTGGATTTGCCCTGACTGGTATGGCTTGGTGGATTGGAGCATTTCCCACATATGGAAAGACTGTTGGTTCAATTCCCAGTCAGGGTTACATACCTAGGTTGCAGCGATCTGGGGCACATAAGAGAGACAATCAATAGATGTTTCTCTCTCACATCTATGTTTCTCTCTTCCCCTCCCCCCCCCCACCACTTCCACTCTCCATAAAAATCAATATTGAAAAAACATATCCTTAGGTGAGAATTTTAAAAAATTTCATGGGCTTGTACATAAAATCATGTGTACTTTACATGCTTTACTCTATAGCTCAGAAGACATGGTACAAAGTCATATTAATAGAATATTCACATTATTTACAGACAGAAAGGCAAGAAATAGCTTCTTGTGACAATTTATTTTGGTACTGAGGGAGATAAAGCCAGAGAAGGAAGCAGGGGCTAGGTAATGAAGGGCCTTGTGTGTCTCAGTGGCCACAGGGAAACATTAAAGGGTTTCAAGCAGGCTAATATTCGCATTCAGAATACACAGGCAAGCACTGCGAAGGCTACACCTTAATGGTGATGCTATATTCAGAGAGAGCATTTAGAAAGCTATAATAAAAGCACAGCAAGAAACCAGCCCCAGTGGCTTGGTTGGTTGGGCATCATCCCAGGCACCAAAAGGTTGCCAGTGTCATTCTCAATTGGGTGGAGTACCTGGGTTGGGGGTTTGGTCCTTGGTCGGGAGGGAATGGAGGGCGGCCCATCTCTCTCTCTTTCTCTCTCTCTCTCACCCCTCCTTCTTCCTCTCCCCAAGCATGTCCTTGGGTAGAGGTTTAAAAAAAAAGCATAAGCAAGAATTAGGGTAAAGAAACGTTTTCGTTTAATACCTACAATGTGCTAGCAACTAGATATTTCATAGGTATTATTTTGTTAAATCCTTAAAACAATCCCACGAGATTGGTATAATCTAGGTTTCATAAATGCAGAAACTGAAACTCTGAAACAGTTGTAAAATATTTCATCACACCATGCTGCTGGGTGCAGAATGTACTTGAAAGATATCTGGAAGGTAAAATCAATAGATGTTTATGATTATCTGGATATAGTATGAACTGAGGGGAGTAGGGGAGAAAAATGACATGCAGACAGACACATGCACCCGCACAAGTTAAAAATAACTCAGATTTCTACACATCTTACTTTTCATAGTATTTAGCTCTATGCCTAAATAACTAATTTTCAGTACAGCTAAGAAGGGTCTGTTCACCTGAATTTCTTCTCTCATTAAATATGAGAGGCCCACTTCTTCTCCTTCTCCCAATTCTGAGCCTGCTTCATCTTCCTCCTCATCCTCTTCTTCCTCCTCCTCTTCCTCATATCCTTCAGGTGGACCTGCTTCATCTTCCTCTTCATCATCTTCATCTCCATCTTTAAAAATATTTTCAGAGATAGGCAAATGGCTGGGCAAATGTTTCTTGATAATATATTGATTCTTTTAACCCTTGCCCCAATCACTTCAAACTCTTAAGCAAATGGGTGGGAGGTATCTCAGGGTGATTTTATTTCTTAAAATGACCTCTTTATAACATCCATATTTACTACTTGAAAAATATGTTTTCTAAATACTGAAAAATTTCCAACATATAGCTTTTCATCAAAATATTACATGTACTAAAGTTTATTTTACTTTGTGGACACTACAAAACCTGCTTGTCCATCATTCCATCACTTTATAACATTGTTCATCCACTAAATTCTTTTCAAATAATAGTAACAAAATGTACCATTACTAATAACAGTTATTTTGTCCATCTTTATCTCTTAGTCACCCATTTTCCCAAAAATATATATTCACGAGGTGGAAGCAGCAGCCCAAGAGGGAGGAGAAACAAGATGGCGGCATAGGGTAGACACCGTAAATGCAGCTGTGAACAACTATTTCAGAAAAACCTCGAAAAGAACACACGGACACCACTCGCACCCACAGGAAGTCTGGCTGAGTGAAAATCCTACAACTAGAGAAGAGTCTGAGACTCAGAGGAGCAGCGGAAGCAAAGTACAGAGGTACAGAGGCGCGCGCACGGGCTCGGGGAAGGGCTGGCGCCGGGGGACGCAGTTCTTTTCCAAAACGGAGAGAGCCACAAGTCCCTAGCGGCTCTGAACTCCAGTTCCAAGCGAGTTTCTAAGGACCCAGACACCCAGAGACTGACACCAGGAGGAAATCCAAAACGGGTTTCTTTCAGCGTTGCTTGCAGCAATTACCGTGGGACACAGAGACCTGGTGTCTCTCAGCGCAGGGCTGAGAAGCGCCATAGCTATTTGCTCCGCCCCACCCAGCGAACTCCCCGAGGCCCCGCCCCTCCCAAGCTGCGTCAGAGCTAGGGCAGAGGCTTAATCAACGCCTCCTTAAAGATACAGGAGCCAGCCCCAACCCAGTGGCCAGAGTGGGACTAACCTAAACAAAACAGATCCACAAGGAACACACTCGGGGCAGATGCAGTGAGCATAAAAGCTCCACTGAAACAACTCTT
>PVJC01018257.1:21248-31586 GCA_004026665.1 Murina feae | reverse complement strand
AAGTAAGATTATGGATTGTTATTCTTTTGGGTAAAATTTTACAGAAGGCTTAAACAATCTCACTTTTATTCTCTTTACCTTTATCATTCATTGATTTATAAAAATAAAGTTTTTGGAAAAATAATCCTGAACTTGAAGCAAGATTAAATGTACAAGAATAGCCAGAAATATTTTGGAACAACATCAAGAGTAAAGATGAATGACTTCTACTATCAGATATTGAAATACATTATAAAGCAATAATAACTAAAATAGGGTTATACTGACCACAAAGCACACACGCAAAAACAAAACACAAAACTCCAGGGAATAAATGGATAGTCTAGAAAAATAAAAATGTACATAAAATTCCTTTGATATTTAAAATAATGCAGAGATGGACTATTTGAAGAATATTTTTGAGATAAGTAGCTAACCCCCCAGGGAAAGATAAAGCTGAATTCCCATTGTTTCCAAGTTTACAAAGAAATTAATTAAAGATGAAACAAGTGTTGGTGAAAATGTGGAACAACTGGAACTGTCATCTGTCATTGGTGGAAATGAAAAAGATGAGGCTACTCTGGAAAACAGTCTGTCATATTACTACGAAGTTAAACATATGCATAATCTATGATCCCGATAATCCACTCATATCTATTTACCCAAGAGAAAGAAAGAATATGTCCACAGAAAGACCTGTAAAAAGAACATTCTTAGCAGCTTGATTCGTAATAGCTAAAAACGCGAAAGAAACCCACCAAGAGATATTTGGATAAATGGATAACTATACTGAAACACAGACAGACAGTAAATCACTATTCAGAATTAAAGGGACAAGTACTGCTACATAAAACAACATGGATAAATCTCAAAATATTATGTTGAGTGGAAAGAGTTAGACAAGCCCTGGTCAGTATTGCTCAGGTGGTTGAGCGTCACTCTATGCACCGAGAAGTTGGTGGTTTGATTCCTGGCCAGGGCCCATGCCTAGGTTGTGGACTTGATGTTTCTCCATCTCCCTTCCTCTCTCTCTCAAATTAATGAAAACATTTTTAAAAAGTGGGGGGAGAAAAGAAAGAATTAGACACAATGAGTACCTACTGTATGACTGCACTTTTATCAAGTTCTAGAATAAGCAAAATAAGTCAATGGTGATAGCAATAAGAGCAGTGGGGGGTGTGGTCAGGACATGGTTATGTGGAGAGAATTGCCTAGATGAGGCCATGAGGGCACATTCTGAGGTGCAATACATTTTCTACATCTAGGTTACAGTGGTGGTTACACAGTGCATAGATTTGTAAAAAATCATCAAACGATGTATCTCATGACAATTATATCTTCAGAAAAAGATTAAGTAGAGAGGTGTTTAATATTTAAAGGAAAGGCTAACAAATATAACAACTTAATTTAATTTTCTGTAGGCTCTAAAAAATGATAAACAATATTAAAAAATGAGTAATAACAGAAAGAAATAATTAGACTGAGCTAATATCCTTATTTTAGAAAAAAAAACTCTCAAAACTGAAAAGAAGAAATATCCCACTGAACACCTCAAATGGAAAATGAGAAAACATTAAAAATTAAGCAATTTGCCCTAACTGGTTTGGCTCAGTGGATAGAGCGTCAGCCTGCAGAGTGAAGGGACCCAGGTTCGATTCCAGTCAAGGGCATGTACCTTGGTTGCGGGCACATCCCCAGTGCAGAGTGTGCTGGAGGCAGCTGATCGATGTTTCTCTCTCATTGATGTTTCTAACCCCCTATCCCTCTCCCTTCCTTTCTGTAAAAAATCAATAAAGTATATTTTAAAAAATTAAGCAATTTATTAAAGAAGTACATAGGTGACAAGCACTGTTTTAAATGTGCGATTGACCAGAGGTTAATATATCTCTCATATAAAAGAGTTCTTAGAAATAGAAAAGCAAAATACACTGAAAACTTGGATACATAGGCAAGGGATATAAATACATAATTCATAAGAAAAAAGTATATATAAACTGAGTGGGTAGTTTATATATGTGACCACCTGACATTTATAGGCAAATTAGTTATAATTGCGCACTGAAATTGCTAGAGGGCCAGACCATTATAAATAGGGAAGCAGGTTATTTACCAGGACAGTAGAAGTGATTTTTTTTCTAAAGATATGGTAAACAATGCGATTTAACAGCCTTTGAATGTGTGATGCACACACACAAACACACACACACACTAAGTGGCCAGATTATTATGACCACCCCATCAGTACTTCATTGGGCCACCTTTTGCCTTCAATACTGCGGCAATTCTTCTTGGCATTGACTCCACGAAATGTTGAAAGGTGATATGAGGAATTTGACACCATGCCTGATGAATAGCACTGTCCAGTTCTGAGAGATTTGATGGTTGTGGAACCAGCTGCCTGATGGCTCTTTTAACTTCATCCCACAAATGCTCAATTGGATTGAGATCTGGTGATTGTGGGGCCACCTAAGCAAGGTAAAGTCTCCCTCATGTTCTTGAAAACACTCCTACACAATACCAGCACCGTGGCATGGCGCATTGTCTTGTTGAAAGAAGCCATCTCCATTGGGATACACCATCAACATGATAGGATGAACTTGATCAGCAATGATACTTAAGTATGTTGTGCTATTCAGACGTTGTTCCACATGAATTAAAGGGCCCAAACCATGCCAGGAAAGCATGCCCCAAACCATAACACTGCCCCCACCAGCTTTGAAGGGTTGTACTCATGCATGTGGGGTGCATGCTTTCATGCTGTTTCTGCCAAATTTTCACTCTGCTATCTGCATGAGGAAACTGGAAACGTGATTCAGCGGACCACATGACTTTTTTCCAATGCTCCACTGTCCAATCTTTGTGTTCCTGTATGAATCGGAGATGTTTAACTGCAGAGAGCAAAGGTGTTCGAACAGGCCTTTGGCTTCCATATCCCATACAATGTAGTGTACAGCTAATTTGCCTATAAACATCAGGTGGTCATAATAATCTGGCCACTCATAATAATATATATCCCACGTTCAAAGGCTGTTAAATCATGTTATTTACCCATATCTTCAGAAAAAAATCACTTCTTTTGTGGTAAACAACCTGCTTCCCTATTTATAATGGTCTGGCCCTCTAGCAACTTCAGCGTGAAATTATAGCTAATTTGCCTACAAATGTCAGGTGATCATAATAATCTGGCCACTCAGTGTATATGTCCAATAAGCATTTAAAGTATTCAACCTGTCTAGAAATCAAAGAAATACAAATTAAAACAAGTACATGCCCTGTCCTGACCTCGTCCTGCTTTCTCCTGCGACTAGAGTTGGTATTCTTTCTCGAGGACCACCATTTCCAGCTCCATGTCTGGGAACCTCCTATAATCCTTAGGATTTCAGTTCAGATAACATTTCTTTAGTAGGTTCTCCTGACTCCCAATGTGGACTGGGACTCTCTGCTCTGCATGCTGTGTCCCAGCACAATACTCACCTTACTGCACCCAATGCCATCACCATGCTAACAAGTTCTATAAGGTCGGTGCTGGAGCCTGAGTGCCCAGCATATGGCCCAGGACATGTTTTGCTCAGTAAACAGTTCTTCAATGTTTTGTTGAGTGAGAAAGCATGTCTTACATTGGGAAAGATTAAAATGAAGAAAAATATTCAGTGTTCTCAAGATTTTAAATTGTGGTACTTTTACCCACTAGTAGTAGAAAAACATAAATAGGTATAACTTTTTTTGGAAGGTAATTTGGCAACATTTAATAGAAGCCATTAAAACGCTTTACTTTCTTGACCTAGCTATTCAGACTTTAAGAATGTGTTCTAAGAAAATTACCAAACAAGTGTCCACGAGATCTCATTGCTCATTGGTTGTAAGATTGGAAAATGTTTTAAAAATACCTAAAGGAGTAATTAGTTAAGTCATGAGTTAACAATGAAATACCATTCAATAATAAACAGTAATGCACAATAATCTACAATTATTAATATTGATGATTATTGATAAAATCATTCACAATATAAATTTTAATAGCCAGTTAATGTTATATGTGCAGAAAAACCTAGAGAAACATACATCTAAAAAATTAATTACTGTTTTCTCCCAGCAACAGAAGTATGGGTAATTTTTTCCTTTTGCTCATCTGACGTTTTCTAACTTTTATTTCAATTAACATGCCTTATTGGTGTAATTTTAAAGAACCAAAAATACTAAACATGGAAGTTCTGTCATCTCTATATAGGTGGGCTTCACCCTGAAGTTCCAGTCTACTGATGATCGAAATCCAAAACAGTTGCCTGACATTCACTCTTCCCTTAAAGATTCCATTGGCTTCTACTACAAATATCCCTGCTCTGAGTGGTCTGCACACTGGCCTACACTTCTCCACCTGATGTGGCCCTGGCAGGACAAGAGACAGGGAAGATGTTTAGGATTGGAGTTTCAAACACAAAAATGATCTTAAAAATCAGCAGGCCTGTGGTCTCGAAGAAACCAGGGTCAGATCAAGGCCTTGGAACAGATGAGTGGGAAAGATGCCATATCCTGGCCCACCTTCCCCTCTACATCCCACTACCACTGACACTGAGCTCTCAGATAATTGGAGCAATTAAAGCAGGCACATCTATATTCTCACTCTATCTCCCCTGGGGTGAAAGCAGTAATAACAGTAGACACTTAGAATGTGCTTCCTGTTTGCCAGGTACTGTTCACAACACATTTTACATGTGTTGGTTCCATTAATCCTCATAACAACTCTGGACGGTAAGAATCACTATTAAGCCCATTTTACAGATGAGAATCCTAAGGCACAAACAGGTTAAGTATTTTCCCAAGGATATCCAGCCTTCAGTAGAATAGCCAAAATACAAACCCAGGCATCTTGGCCCTAGGATTCATGCTCTTAACCATTTTAGCCATGGTTCTCACAGTTTCACACATAGGAGAATCACCAGAGAGAATTGTTAAAACCATTTCCTAGACTAGGTCCTCGGAGAGCCTGATTCAATAGACCGTGACCGTGGGTGTCCACCAAGCCAGCGCTGCTTGATGGACGTGGTGAGTAACACTGCAGACACAGTAAGTGTTGCAATAAAGTGAACCAGTTACTTTCTGGAATTAAATCTAGTAAACAATCAATAATGGATGAGTTACCCATGAATCAAATGAATTGACCCCAAATGACTTCTTATTGATATGGAAGTAATTGGTAGCATAGTTGGATGATAATCCCATTTAAAAACTGTTACTTATTCAGCTATATCGCAGTGACTACAAGCCAATGTGTTCTCATGGCAAACCTGCTGGGAGTCTACAGCAAGGGGAAACAGAGGAGTATATCTTTCTGCAAAACCATCACAACAGCACAACATGGTCTTCTAATCACTAGAGCCTCATTTGCAGAAATCGCAGAAGACACAATATGAATACAGCCTCCCACAAACCCCCCACACTCCCCTTGCTCTCAGTCTACATCTGCTTTTCAGCAGAGGTTGCCTTGGATACTAGTATCCTTCTGCCTGCAAAGTCTATCCCCTATGACAAATTAGCAAATCGGCATTCAGATTTAATAGATCTGTCTGTTATTAATTTTCCTGCGAGGCTCAAACCACCAACGTCTGATAACCTCTATGGAAACTGATAAAGCCAGTCCCTGGGCTCTCAAAGTAGACAAATGAATCCAGACCCATGGTGACTACAGGGGAGCACAGGGAACTTCTGCCCAGGGAATGGGGAGCATCCTCCCTGTTAAAGACACTGCGCCACTGCAGTGAGGGAGCCTGGGTTCCTCAAAGCTACCTCATAATTATGACTAACAGTCACGACCAAGACCAGCTGAGCCCCGGGAAGGATGGCAGCACCACATTTAATAATAAATCCCAGGCTAACTTCCTCCACTTAGAACAATCAGCACAGTAGCTCGGAGCAGTTTCACCCTGAGGTCATCCATGTGGAAGACACCCAGGAGAAGCACCAGGCTGGTGGTCAGTGCACATACGCTCCTCAATCAGGTCTACCTGACATATGAGAGATTGGGGATTAGGGACACAGTATAACCATCCAAAGCTATTAGAAGGGAAAACAGATGCCATAAACATTTTTGTTAGGTCATAAGGGGTCAGACCCAATAGAAAACCTTCACTCTGTTACTGGCCTCCCTTTGATCTCTCTCTGTCTCTAAAGGAGATCCAAGCAATTGCCCCAGTGAGTCCCCTGGCTGGTAGCACTCTCCAATCACCTATGCTCAGTGTGAACAAGGAGAACCAGTTAGGATCATTCCCCACAACAAATCAGGACAGGAGGTGATGGGAAATCCTTCATTCCCCAGGGAAGAGACTCAAACTTCAAGATTCAGATTCCATCCCCTGAACCCCCAATTCCCCAGCAAGGCTCTCAAAGTGGGGAAATGAGCAACACCGAGCATTCTTCTCTGAAGGAGTCCCCACACAGGAGGAGGTCGTTAAAATACTTTCTAAGAATAAATAAAAGGTATTATGGAAAAGTCTGTCACTAAACAGTCTGATTTTAAACAAATGAACAAAAAATAAGGCCTAACTATGAACTTTATTCTTCCTTACCCAGAACATGCCCTAGCAATCCCTGCCATACGAGGATTTCCTCATCTATTCCTTCCCTGAGCTCACACTCCAAACTGCCAGCCTGAGAAGTGAGACCCAATGGTCACAGACCCTCTCGACCCACACTTCTGATCACCGTAAGGCTCTCTGTGGGCTAGGGGAGGGGGCTGAATCATGGCTCCTTGAGATGTCCATGCCCTGACCCCTGGAACCTGTGAGCATGTCACCTTACAAGGCAAAAGAGACTTTACAGAAGTAAGTAGATTTATACCTTGAGATGAGAAAATTATCCTAATTATTTGACTGGGCCCAAGCTAATTATATAAATTCCTAAAAGTGAAAGAGGAAGAAGGCAGGGTAGAGAGTGAGAGAAATGGCAGCAAGAGAAGGATCAGGCGGTATGGACAGTGTGCCAAGATCAGAGAGAGGCCTCTAGAAGGTAAGGGGCAGCTTCCAGCTGACAACCAGCAAGGGGATGGGGACCTCGGTCCTACACCTGTAGGAACAGAATTATGCCATGCCCGAGTGAGGAAAGGAATGGTGCTCCCTGCTGACACCTGGATGGTAGCCCAGTGAGACCCACACTGGACTTTTGGCCTCCAATATACTAAGAATATAATAAATGTGTATAATTTAATCCACTTAATTTGTGGTCATGTGTTATGGTAGCAATAGAAAACTAATACACAGTTTTCATGCAAGTTGCCCTTTTTATTAAAATCTTTCCATTTTAACCAACCCTATTCATCCTAGCACAGAGTAATCAGCCTGAACTCTGGGTTCTGCTTGTAAGGTAATCTCTCCTCAGATGAAATAATTTAGAAAAGTCTTTGTAACTTTTTATACTAAACTTTCTATATTCAAAGCCTCCGGGAATTTCCATGCTGCACTGTAGCTCAGGTGAATCAGCCTGACTAATCACAGCAGGGTCAGTTAGGAGTGATGTGATCTTAAAGTCCAAAAGGGAATGGATGCTCTCTTTCCTGACCTTGAAGGTGGTCTCTGTCACGTCCGGCAGGGGCTACGTAGTGCATTCTGGAATGCATCAGGACAAAGAGGGAAAAGCAAAGATACCGATCTTCTAAACTCACAATCTGGCTTCAATATCGTTTGTCTACAGAAGAATCAGTTATTAGAGAATGATTTCCTCAAGTCCATATTTTAAGACTGCTTTATTCTCGCCATCTGCCAAAATTATGCTGATAGAAATGAGGAAAATTTCAGTGAACATCTGAATTTCTTTGTTTATAAAATAAAAACTGGATCACATTCTTGACCCAGTCTGCTGATGAAAATTAATTTGATATGTACACATATCACTGTGTGTGTGTGTGCGTCATGTGCGCTATAACGACATTTTGGTCAATGACAGACCATGTATATGATGGTGGTATACTATATAGCCTAGGTGTGTAGCAGGATATACCATACAGGTTTGTGCATGTATGCTCTATGATGTCCACACAACAACAAAATTGTGTTACAATGCAATTCTCAGAACATGTTCCTATTGTTAAACAGGAATAAAATATGTACACAAATAAATATTACATACTCATAACTATACATGAACACATTGATACATATGGGGATGTATAATATATAACATACACAGATTTATGTCAAACACATACATGTAACCACAGGCAAACACACACACACATACATATATATGTATTCACCAGGATAACCAAGTTTATGCTGTATGTATTAGCCATGGCCACATATAAACCACACAAACTTAGTGGCTCAAAACAACTAAACTTCATTCACTCACAGTTCTGTGGGTCAGCAGTTTTGGACTGGGCTCAGCTGGCAGTTCTTCTGTGAGCTTTGCTTGGGGTCACTCATGCAGTAAAGTCATATAGAGGCCCTACCTGGGCTGAATAATCCAAGGCAGCCTGTTCTCATGCCTGGAGGTGAATGCTGGCTGTTAGCCAGGCCTCCCTCTACACGTGCCTCTCCTTATGGTCCCTGGCTCCACAAGGTGGACTCAAAGCAGCAGGAGTGTTGAGCAGAGATGTAAGGCCCCTGGAGGCCTTGCTGGGAACATCTTAGTTTCCCCTCAGTCTCTTGACCAAAGCAAGTCACAAGTTCTGCCCAGTTTCAGGGGTGGAGAAAGTCTCCCCCTTGATGAGAAGATCAACAAATCATACTGCAAAAGTGATGGAGGAATTTATGACTTTTTTCATAATCTGTCATCACCCCCGAATCTCAGTTTTATTTTTACTCGTGCTGCTTGCCCATCATAGCCTGCTAGGGGCTGTGTTTCACATTATTTCTCAGTCAGAAATGCAGGATGGTGGATTTCTGCCTCTGTGCAGAGCATGCCTGCTTGGTTGTCACAATGGAGGGAAAGATACCAATGAAGTAAGTGTCTTGCAGTCAATTCAGTGCCTCTATCCAGCACTCCCAACCAGTTCACTGTCCCAAGTCAGTCATATGGCCACATCCGACTTCAGAGGAGTGGGAGATGAAGTCTTATCATGTGCCCAGAAAGAGGGGAACTCAAACATACGCAACCATATTTGCTAATTAGTAGCACCACATATATGCGGGCATATGCACACACACACATACACACACACCATCAGTCTATTAGTTTGACACCACAAATAATTAGAACTACCCAGAACACTACCAGTGCTCTGGAAATTTATTCTCCAATTATATATCAGTTAATAAAGAAGAACAACAATCAGGAGGGGTTTTGTTACTTCCTTAAAAAATTCTGATAGGAAGACTACTTCTTTTTTGATAGTTCTAGAGATAATGATGCAAACACAATTTGCTTGTCAATACCCAATTACCTTTCATTAGACATGGAAGGATTTCTCCACATCCTGCATCAAGAAATCTATGGACATTTTGTAGTTAGTACATTACCATTTCTTTTGACATCAGCTTCAGATTCCAAGCTGTGGTAGCTTGGGCTGTTCACAAGTACTCTGGTTCTTTCTTCTTCTGAGCCCTGGTTACTCCCCTACCTACTTAAAATCAACTGTTGTCGCCAATGAAATTCACTTTATATCTGCATACTATTCCACATTATAAAGCACTATTACATATAATACCTCAAAACAAAATTATTAAGACAATTGGAAATTAGCTTATTCTCATGCAAACTCTGGTAAATAAAGATGATTTGAAAACCTATGTGCAAAAAAAAAACAAAACAAAACAGGGGTAGGGAGACAAATAATAATATAGAATCACCATGACCATAAGTTGGAATTTTTGGACCCAATAAATGGCAATATTTTTAAAAAATTAAAATGAAGGTAGGAAATCGCTTATATTTTTAAATTGTATTGTTTTTCTTAACATTTTCTTATTTTCCATGTTGTAACTTTGTAAGGAGAAGATAGAGATGTTTATAAATTCCAATCACCCATCATGGTTCAACTTTGTTCAGAGATTGAACTTTCTTTCTTCTAAGAATAAGCTTTTCTGTTCATGTAGAAAACTATACTATGTACCTAAAATCAAGTTAGAGAATTTATAAAACTTAAAATGTTACCCATAGAAATTAGTCAAACTGGGTTTACTTTCTTATTTTCTCTTACAATTTCACATTTATAAAGGTACTAGAGGCCCGGTGCACAAAAATTTGTGCACTCAGGGGGGTCCCTCAGCCCAGCCTGTGCCCTCTCGCAGTCTGGGACCCCACAGGGGATATCCACCTGCTGGCGTGCCTGGCCAGCCTGGGTGAGGGGCTGATGGCCATTTCAGGGTGCCCACAGCTCCTTCAGGGTTTGGGTCCCTACTGGGGTGCCTGGCCATCCTGGGTGAGGGG
>PVJC01018257.1:0-21148 GCA_004026665.1 Murina feae | reverse complement strand
GTCCCCACTCAAAGCCTGGGTTGCCCCTGGCAACCCTAGGTCCCAGCCCAGCAGGTATCTGGGGTTTGTTTATCTTCTATAATTGAAACTTTGTAGCCTTAAGTAGAGCTCAGGGCCCACAGGCCCCTGGCTTCCTCCATTGCCCAGGGCAACTCCAGCTCTGTGGCTGCTGGCATCTTAGTTGAGTTAATTTGCCTATTTGTTCCTGATTGGTTGGTGGGCGTGGCTTGTGGGTATAATGAAGTGAGGGTTAATTTGCATATTATTCTTTTATTAGATTAGATATACTATTTCTCAATAGATTTTAGGTAATAGTCCCTGTAATACATTGTACAATGATACTTAACAAAGGTATTTCCAAGTCCTAACCTCCTGGGGATCTGCAAAGGTAACCTTATTTGGCTAGAGTCTTGTAAACTTAATGAAGTTAAGAATTTTGAGATGAGATCATTCTGGATTACCAGCTGGGCCCTAAATCTAATGACTAGTCTCCTGATAAAAGTGAGAAATGTGGAGGAGAAGGCCATGTGAAGGCTGAGGTAGAGATTGATGTGATGGGTCTATAAGCCCAGGCACCCCAGGATTGCTAGCAGTCACGGGAAGCCTGGAGAAAGGCCTGGGACAGATTCTCCCTCAGAGCCCCCAGGGAGCCAACCCTGCCAACACCTTGATTTCAGACATCTCACGCCCAGAACTGTGAGAGATTAAATGTATGCTGTCTGAAGCCACCCGATTTGGGATGATTGGTTGTTGCAATCCTAGGAAACTAATACAGTCTCACCCCGTCACTCAGGATTGCCTTTCCTCCTCCTTCTTCATTAGAATTTCCCAACAAGCCCGCAGAACCGTATTCTCTGAATGAACATTTTAAAATCTGGTTTCAGTTCATGGCTTCCTTTGAGTTCTGTAGAAGATCAGAGGATATTATTATATCCCATACAGCAGGTGTCAACCATAAATAGGAATGTGAGTCCATGCTTGCCTTTGGGTGCAGTCACGTGCTTTTCACAGAAACAGTGAAGCTCTCAGTTGCTCATACAGAGCACATAGTACAGAGCTGAAATAACAGCCCAGCCCATGCCAGCCAGCTATATGAACATATGGACTATAAAACACTGTATACATTCTATACCAAGTTCCATTTTCCCCTCCTGTTTTATTTTCCAGGCCAGAGTGTTGCCTCTAGAAGATGCCACAGTCTGAGATTAGTTAATTTTCTTCTGCCTATTAAAATGCAAATTCATACTTGCATGCAATGCATGATGGATTTGGGTAAACCATGGAGTTTTCTCCTCACAATTCTTTACTGGTTTAATTTTAATTTAAATTATCTATAAAAACTAAGTCTAATCCTTGAAATTCAGTTAAAGTGACACTTCCCTCATTCAGAGTTTCTCTGTTTCATTCTTCACTCTTACAATGGATTATTTTTATACCTGTAACATGTGACCACATTTATTGAACTTTAGGTTCTGGGCACCCAACTAGGCTGCCATATAATGACTTAATTTAATCTTCATGGGACATCCCATTAGCCCCTCTGTACAGATGAGACAAACGCAGCAGGGTTCAGGAACTTGTCCAAGGTCATTGTATTAGCATGCTGCCATGTGTAACAAAGTTCCAAAAATTTAGCAGCTGAAACACCAATTTATTATCTCTCAGTTCTTTGGTGAGGAGTCCAGGACAGCATGACTGCTTACAAAGTGAAAATCAAGGTGTTGACTTGGCTGTGCTCCTTTCTGGAAGAACCTGCCTCCAAATTGAGTTTTGTTGATGGCAGCATTCAGTCTCCTGCTGTTGTAGGACTCAGTTGCCCATTTCCCTGACACCTAGCCTTCTCCATCTCAACCAGCAATGTAATATGTCTTGTGCTTTGAGTCTCTTTGGCTTCCTCTCATGCTTCTGCTTTCCAGAGCTGCTGTCATTATATTGGGTCCTCCTGGATAATCCAGAATCATCTGCCTATTTTAAGGTCAACTGATTGGTAACCCTAATTACATCTCAAAGTCCCTTTCACCATGTAATGCAGTCACAAGTGTTGATGTCTCATCATTTTCACAGTCCTGAGAATTAGGGTGTGGAAAATTCCTAGGACCAAGATTCTGTCTACCCATAGTTTTCACAATTAGTAAGGGACAGGAAGGGCTGTTAAACCCAAATCTGCTTTAGTCTTTGATCTATGTCCTGCTTCCTCCCTAAAACTCACCTTAATCTAAATGTAGGCTGTAGAAGTACAAACAGTGAAATCTAAAGATGTGGGTAAGACTGTGGACGGTAATATCTAAGACCACAGATTCTGAGCAACCCTGCCTAGAGTCAAATCCTCAGTCCCCGTATCTGTAGAATGGGTGTAATATCAATATCTGCCTAATGTATTATTATGACAATTAAATGACTTAATACTTAGGGCTAAGAACATTAGTTGATAATAAAGTAAGCATTGTAAAAATGATCTTAAATGAATAAAAATAAACAAATGTAAGGTGAGAGAAAAAAACAGCAGTTGAGGTGCACAAGAGAGGTCAAACTGTAAAGCAAGGCCAGCTGCCACTATGGCCAGGCCTGGGACCACTTAGCAAGAGGTACAGGGAATGCCAAGGTCAGATGCTGCTTGTTTAAGAGATTTTAGGAAAGTCTGAAGCCTGGGCCAAGATAGGCTATTTGTATGGAAAAGTCACTGGAAACAAACTTGGGTGGATCTGCAAGTTGAGTTGGCTGGGGTCTCAGAGAATCACCAGGGCAAGATGAAAAGTGATAGCCAGGTTGATATAGATCAGATATGGCTCCTGTCTGTTGTCTCTGTGGGTACATGGCTTAGTAAGGAACAATAGTTTCTGCCAGCATTTCTGTGTGGAATAAAGCTTCCCCTCCCTCTCTCACTCTGATGTCAAAGAGTTCAGTTTCTCCTGTATTTCCCTTAAGCCTTTTTTGAGCCGCTTCCCCAGTGATGGAACTCAGAAGTATGTCTGAGTAAGTCTGCATGTAGGTTCTTTAAGAGGAACACCTGGGACTCCAGCAGTTCTCCCTTTCACTCGGCCTCAACCCACTGGATTTTATAGCCAGAAGTTACAGGGACTTCTTTTCCTAGCACTGGAACCCTGGGCTAAGAGGCCTGATGTGGGTCTGGGACCCCTCACTCCTCAGGGGAGACCTCCACAGATGAAGTATCCCTCCCTAACTTTATCCTCCACACGTGGGTGTGGGACCAGCCTATTCCACAGCTCCACTCCTCCTACCAGTCTTGAGGTGGCTTCTTCTTTATGTACTTAGTGTAAAATTTTCGTTTGGCTAGATTTCAGGCAGTTCTGAATGATGGTTGTTCTATAGTTTAGTTGTAATTTTGATGATGTGGTTGTGGGAGAATCCAAGTACCACATTTCTTTATCCTTTTTTTTTTTCCTTGATGCTGCCTATTTCCAGACAAATTACTAGGTGGTAAATAATTGTAAAGAGATGTATTTTTTAAAAGCTTTTGTTTTTAAAAGGATTTGAAGAGAGTTCTACTTATAAAGCAGCTGCACTGATGAAGCAAAATCACAATGTAATTAAGAAATAGGCAAAACAATCTCCGATTGAAAGGCCCCTGCTGTAACTATGGCATTATATCTGACATATCAATAGATGCCATCTATGGCTGACTCTGATGTATAATATGAAGATATATACAAAGCTTGCACCTGCCCTAAAATGCCATGTTCTCCCCGCCAACCACAGCTATCCAAACTTTCTTAATGTCTAACAAAATACCTTTGTTTGTATTCATGATATGTGGAAGGGATAAGAGACTTCGTCAATGGAATATTACCCAGCAACTTATCAGATGATTGAGGAGACAGTAAGAACTCTTCCTTTCTTGGCACTGATGCTTAGAAATAGATTTTTCCCAATGAAATTATACTTTATATTTGAATCCTGTCATATTTACAGTGTAAATATACTGGTAAAACCCTAATAGAATAAAAATAAGTTGCACATTTTCTTTTCTTTTTTAAAATCTGTATTGTTGGAAGTATTACATAGGTCATCCTTTTCCCCCATTAACCTCTTCCAGCCTATTCCTGTCCTCCCCCAACCCCCAAGGCCCTCATCACCCCATTGTCTGAGTCCACGGGTTATGCATATATGCATACAAGTTCATTGGTTGATCTTTTCCCACTCACCCTCCCCTGCCTTCCCTCTGAGGTTCTACAGTCTGTTCATGCTTCTGTGTCTCTGGGTCTATTTTTTATCATCAGTTTATTTGGCTCATATGAGTGAGATCATGTGTTACTTATCTTTCTTTAGGTTGCACATTTTCAAATGTTTATTATAAGAATAGAAGAATAGAGGAGAGGTGGTGCCAAAACTGAAATAAAGACCCAAGGAGGCAGCAGTTCTGGGCAAAGTCCAGAATAAGTTCAGGTTTGGACTGAGTGAGTGTGAGCTATTGGGTGAGACATCCCTGCCACCCTTCTCCGTTGCAATCTGGACTCCAGTTCAGAACAGACTCTACAACTCATACCTGCCCAGGCCCACTTACTAAATGGAGGGGGAATTCACAGCAGATGGCAACGAGGTTGTTGCAGGTATGAGCTTGAAGAGCAAAGGGCATTGGGACTAGCACCAGGGCTATCTGAAGCATAAGGTAAAGTTCATAGACAAAGCTGGGATAAAATAACTTGGTAAATATTTACTTCCTATGGAGCAAAACACCGGAGAGCAGTTTTATCATTTTGAACAACTGAAGCTGAGACCGTAACTTGTGTCAAAGTTTAGTCAGATTAGAGAAGTTATTACACATCAGCAACAGATCTCTCAAGACTTTGCATTGTGCTTGTGCTAACTGCCCAGCCAGAGCTGATGGCTGATGAAAAAATGACATAGCCCAGCATGATCCACACGACAGTGCCAACGAGAAAGCCTGATTATGTCCATAAATTCTTCTCTCTTTTTAATATACTAGAGCCTGGTGCACAAAAATTTGTGCACTTGGGGTGGGGGAGTCCCTCAGCCTGGCCTATGTGCTCTTGCAGTCTGGGACCACTTGGGGAATGTCCACTTGCTGGCTTAGTCCTGCTTTCCAGGGAATCAGGCCTAAGCTGGCAGTCAGACATCCCTCTGGCAGCCCAGGAGCCCTCGGGGGGTGTTCACTTGCCAGCAGGGAGCAGGCCTAAGCTGCAGTAGGACATCCTTAGCACTGCTGAGAAGGCAGGAGAGACTCCCACCACCACCACTGTACTGGCAACCAGCAGCCTGGCTTGTGGTTGAGCAGAGGTCCCCCTGTGGGAGTGCACTGACCACCAGAGGGCAGCTCCTGCATTGAGCGTCTGCCCCCTGGTGATCAATGTGTGTCATAGTGACCAGTCGTTCCCAGTCGTTATGCTGTTAGGATCAATTTGCATATTACCTTTTATTATATAGGATGTTATTGATTATTTTTACAGAGAGGAAGGGGGTAGGGATAGAGAGTTAGAAACATTGATCAGCTGCCTCCTGCACACCTCCCACTGGGGATGTGCCCCCAACCAAGGCACACGCCCTTGACTGGAATCGAACCTGGGACCTTTCAGTCTGCAGGCCGATGCTCTATCCACTGAGCAAAACCAGGCAGGGCCATAAATTATTCTTAAGGAACGCATAGTACATTGTCCTGCATTGAGAATTTAGACAGAATGCCACTTTGAACTGCAACTGAATGAATCTGTTTCTTAATATCTTCAACCCCTAGATTTATCAGCACCTGAAAAACAGACAACTATATTGAATGTCAGAATGCCAACAAGCCGAAGCTACTGCCACTGTGAAAATCTAACTTAAAAACAACAACAGCAATTATTCTTGAGAAAGGAAAAGAAAATGTTGATCCAGCAGTAAGGATGTCATCCCCAGGCAGTTCCCAGAGACTTGGCCACCAGATGGGAGATCCGGCCCATGGTGCACTCTTTCCTACTGCTCAGGAGAATATTACTGCTCAAGGAAATAGAGGCAAAGGTATTGGAACTAAAGCCAGTTTATTTCATGCACTGGGCATCCTGCAGCAGGCACCTCTGCCCCAATTATCTCTCTGCATCCAGGTAGGAATTCAGGAGTAAGCTGGTTGATCAAGGAATTCATATCACTTAAAAAATATATTTTTATTGATTTCAGAGAGGAAGGGAGAGGGAGAGATAGAAACATCAATGATGAGAGAGAATCATTGATCGGCTAACTGCCTGTTGCACACCCCACACTAGGGAAAAAGCCCACAAGGAATCAAACCTTGACTTATTGGTTCATAGATGCTCAACCTTTGAGCCACACTGGCTGGATGCTTAATTGAAAATGAAGTCAGACTATTTTTCCTCCCTGACAGAAATGAGGCTGGCTTGATTAGATTGACAATGACTCACTTGATTAATTAGATAAGATGGAGGCTATTTTCCACAAACTGAGTCATGTTTGCAATTTTAATGAAAATGTATTTAAAGCACAAATAAGACAAAGCATTTTGGGGCTGGCACATTGTGTACTGTTATCCCATTAAGTTGTGCAGGACACAATCTGTGCAGTTGTATTCACAGATCTGGACATTTTATTTAAAAATCGTTATACTACAATTCACAAAATTTGATTTTCTCAAATGTTTATGAATATATCAAACTAAACAAAGTACTTTGGGGGAAATTCACTTGACAAATCTTGGTAAATATTATTTTAGAATATATATTTCAGAAAATACAAGAAAACCTTTGATAACAGGATAACAAATTCTTTTACCAGTTAGATATATTCTAATTTTTTGCTTTCAATGATGTTAATGAATGTCCTGATCATATTTCAAGGTTATTCAAAATAATTTTTGATGGAATATTACTATATGATTTTGATCATATAAATTTCAGTAAATTGAGTGAAGGAGTTTTAACAAAATTCTTTTTATTACTATCTATTATTTATGAGAACAAAGTTTTTCAATGTTTGACATTAAAAAAAAAAAGAATGAAACTGATACTGACTCCTAGTTCATTCTTGCAGTAAGCAAGGTAATTATTGTATCAAAGGATGAGAATAAAAAGACCTTCATTCATCTTATTAAAAGATGAATTTATAGTAATATTTTGTTGACTAACAAAAATTTGTATAACGTATTTATCAATTACTTATTGTAATGTGAAATTATAACTCACCTAGAATAAATGTTTATTATTTAGAACCTTGTAGATAGTTACATTTTTAAAATGCTAACTTATATGTATATTTTCTTTGTTTTAGAGAAGTATGTGGAGTAATCAATAAAAGACTCTCAAGCCTTAAAAATTTGTTATGATAAAAATCTGTGAGAGAAGAGCCCAAGGCGTAAAAAGAATGAATAAATTTTTTCCAATGTTAAAAAATAGTTTGTTATTATATATATATACACATATATACATATATATAATATATATAATCTAATGAAAAAGTAAAATGCAAATTAACCATCACTCAGAGACACTCAAGCCATGCCCACCAGCCAAGCCAAGCCCACCAGCCAATCAGAGCGGTGGTATGCAAATTAACCCAGCCAAGATGGCAACCAGCAGCCACAGAGCTAGAGCAAACAGGAGGCTTCCGTTGTATCAGCGATGGAGTTGAAACTGCCTGCTTAGGCCGGCCAGGCCTCTGCTCAAGGCAACAATGTTTCAATTATAGAAGCCATGGAGCTGAAACAAACAGGAGGCTTCATTGCCTGACTAGGTCTCTGCTCAAAGCAACAAAGTTTCAATTATAGAAGACAAATAAACCTCAGAAACCTGCTTCCAGCCAGCCTTGCTGGGACGTTGGGTCAATGGGAGCTGTAGGCAGCCTGGAAATGGCCCTAAGCCCCTCACCCAGGCTGGCCAGGCACCCCAGTAGGAACCTGAACCCTAAAGGGGATGTAGCCAGCCTGAAAATGGCCCTCAGCCTCTCACCCAGGTTAGCAACACCCCCATGGGGTGAGGGTCCCCACTAGGGGGCTTGGCCATCCTGAAAACAGCCATCAGCTCCTCCCCACGCCAGCAGGTGGACATCCCTGAGGGGTCCCGGACTGCAAGAGGGCACAGGCTGGGCTGAGGGACCTCCCAAGTGCACAAATTTTTGTGCACTGGGCCCCTAGTATACACACACACACACACACACACACACACACACACACACACACACACTACAGGCCCAGTCCATGAAATTTGTGCACAGGTAGGGTCCCTAGGCCTGCCCGGTGATCAGGTCCAATCTATTGTGAGACCGTTGGGGTGATCTGGGGGGTCACCCCACTGACACCTGCCTTGGTTGGCACCCTGATCCTGCCCATTTGCAGCCCCAACCAGGAACAGCTCCTACATTGTCTGCCCCCTGGTGGCCAGTGTGCATCATAGCAAGCAGTCATTCTGTAGTTCAGTCAATTTGCATATTAGGGTTTTATTATATAGGATATATATAAAGGGGGGGTGGGTCCCTCAGCCCAGCCTCCCTCTCTTAATCCAGGACTGCTGGCTTCCAAGTGCTCTCCTGCCTGCCTGCTGATTGCCCCTAACTGCTTCTGCCTGCCAGCCTGATCACCCCCTAACCACTCCTCTGCGAATCTGATCGATGCCTAACTGCTGCGCTGTCAGCCTGATTGCCCCTAACTGCCCTCCCCTACCAGCCTGGTAACCCCTAACTGTCCTCCCCTGCTGGCCCGGTCACCTGCAACTGCCCTCCCCTGCAGGCCTGGTCGCCCCCAACTGCCCTTTCAGGCCTGGTTCCTCTCAACTGCCCTCCCCTGTTGTCCTGATCACCCACAAGTTCTCTCCCCTGCTGGCCATCTTGTGTCCACATGGGGGAAGCCATATTATGTGTTGGAGTGATGGTCAATTTGCATATTAGTCTTTTATTAGATAGATGCGTTATGTGTGTGTGTATTTAAATGGATGTGGTTGAACTACCGTGGATACCATCACTCATGACATCCTGGGCACCATCTTCATGAAACTATGAGAAGACCTGTTCTCAAGTCTGCACACTACAAAGAGCTGTTCCTCCCTGGAATAAGTGTTGATATTGTACACATGTCAAGAATTACATGAGAAAGTGTGTTCTCTCCATATGACATGGAGCTGGGTTATGGTTTGTCTCTCGGACTACAAGCCTTATCCTGACTCCATCTTTTTCTTTTCTTTACCCTGATTTTCTCCCTTATTATTTAAATATATCTTTGCCAAAGTAGATGACCTTCAATGAAGTCACATCAGACTAGTATTAAAAGAGGATGCACTTCTCTTAATCTATCTGGGCTTGTTGAGTCAGAGCCATTCCTTCCCCCACATCCTCATATTGCTCTCCCTCTGTGCGCACCCCACAAAACTACTCCCACAAGAAGAGCTTTGCGAGTCTGCTCCCCATCAGTGGATGGAGTCCTGGGCATGAGCAAAACTCTCACAAAGTTGTTGGTGAAGCAGAGATGGCTGCCTGCCTTTAACTCACCAAAGGAAAACTCAATATATAGAAATAGAAATACAGGAGGACAGATTGCACAATGATGATTTAGAACACTTGGTTCCTTATAGGCATTTTAAAAACCTTCCTCAAATCTTTTTTTAATAGAGAGGCACAATAAAGAAGCAAATACATTTCTTAAATGTCTCTTATTTATACCCTCGCCTGATTATAGCATGATCTCTGTCACAATGCTTTCTGTACCCTAGCTGAGTAAACCAGATACATAGCCTTTTTCTTTTTTTAATGCTTTATCACACCAGGCAGCTAACCGATGCCTGGGTCCATTTGGAGATTTGTTTGTGTAAAGTATTGGCTATTATATAGCAGTTTAAATAATACAGTCAGTTGTTACCATGCTCAACAGCAATTTAGAATGTAATATGTTTCAATAGAATTAAACTGGTTATTGCAACTCAATAACCCTCACCTACAAAAATCAACCAGAGTCCATTTCCCAAGAAATTACTAGCTTTTTTCTTTCCTCGAGAGGCATTCAATTTAACAAAGCTATCCAGGTCTGGAGTTACTAAAGAAGGAAAACTACTTCTTAGTAATTCATACAGAAAGATTTATAACTAATTAGATTTCCTTTGCCAAAATTAAGACATAAATGAATCGCAAAATTGACCCTTTTAAGTGTAGCCTCTAAGATATTTGCAGCTGTTGACAACAAGAAAGCAGATGATGAATTATAACCATTGGAACAAACAAAACCAAACAAGATTTTAATTAACAAAAAATATGGAAGAAATTAAGATGAGATCAAAGGAAATTTCAATAGTGACAAATCAAACGAGAGATGAATCCAAAGTGACTTTTTTGTCTTTAGAGTAAGAGCCACCAAACAATGATCTTTTTTTTTTTTTTTCATAGTAGGGTCTTGAAACTAACACTTTCTTCCAAAATAAAGGAAAAAAACAAAAAACAAAAAAACAAAACAGGAAAATGGGATTATGTTACACTACTTATAAAACTCTTTTTCTAATTTTTGCTTCCAACATTTTGTGTTTGAGTATATTACCTTCTCTTGTCACCCATAAATCTATGAAAGGAAAATGTTAAAGGGCCAACTTCTCTCTAATGGCTTTCTATTATCTAATATTAATTTTAAGATTGTTTAAATTATTATCTCATTTTAATTTCAGTTTTAAGTTGTGATGTTTTGCCAGAAAGTTGTATCAATTATAACAAAAACATTAAAGAGGATGGTTTGTGAAAGTTACCTTGAAAATTGTTTTAAAAAATTACTCCTTAACTCTTTCTCATATATTGATTAGTTTGGTTAATTTTTATCATTAATATCCCATGGGAGTACTCCAAAATTGTGTCTCTCCTTTTTAGTACCGTTCTCTAGTAGTCAATGAATTTTAATTTTCCATCATTTTATTTCACTAGTTCACCATTAAAGGATTTTTTATTAATTCCATGACATTGTTCAGAGTTTCATTTTTATGTTCCAGAAGTAGACTCAGAAATATGTAAAATCCTTTCTAGTTTCAGTGCCTGGTTAGTGAATTAATTCTAGAGTTAAACTGCCTGGATGAAATCCCAACACACTGTTTACCTGCTGTGTGGCTAACTTAGGGGGGACACATCACCTTCTCATCTTAAATAGGAGGAATGGTAGTATCTGTCACACAGAGTGCATTTAATGTAAACCAAGTCAGTCATTCATGCCTAGTGCTTAGTAGCCAGAAAGCTCTTCACAAAATTACTGCTACCTTTGTTGAGTGACTGGGACCAGTAGTAATATTATTATTGTTTTATTGTTTCTGTGGCCATCTCAGCATAGCACTGAGGAAGCCCCAATTCCCTTCTCAATAAAACAACTTTGAAGATACAGGGAAATACTTATAAAAAAAATCCACCTAGAACAAGTTCTGACAGAGTTACATTTCTATTTCCAGCATGTGGACAATGTCTGCAACAACCCCAAGGCAGAGAGAACTCAGCTGAGACAAATTCAGGCCAAAGGAAAGTTTGGATAACCTTTCATAGTCCCCAGAATGAACTAAGGAGTCTAAGGAGGGTGGGGGCATGGTTGGCATAGATGCTGGATATTGAAACTGTGAAGCTGCATCAGTGCACTCAAGGAGATGGCGAATAAGGGCCTGTGGAGTCCAGAGACTGAAGCTTAGGGAAACCATGGATCTCCATGACTGCACCTGAGGATGAAGAAAGGAAGGAAAGACCCTCACACCCAAACAGGGCATGAGAAAGCCCTTCAGAATGAGCAGTGGAACAGCATCTTGAAGACGCAGCAAGAGGGCCTACCTCAGTCAAATATTTACGACAGCCACGGAAGCACAGCTGAAGAAACGAAGTGAGGGAGGCAAAGCAAGAAGGAAGCTCCAGAAGTCACCCCCGGGAAACGGTGTGGAGAGAAGTGCAAAGAGAAAGGCTTCTGTGAAAAAAAGATGATGGATGAAATGAATGGAAATTACATACATTTTTTAAGTGAGAGAAATTAAAATACACACTAGGGCAAGTTATAAGCCACATTAATTGGGTGGAAAATAAGGTAATTATGTGGTGGATGAATTTAAGTGGGCTACTGGCAGTGCAGACCAAAAATAATATGCAAGACCAAAAATAATAATTTAATGACAATAATTTGCTTTGAAAGTCTCAGAATATATTACTGCAGGTAGAGAGAGGGGGTGGGGGAGAGTAAAACTTTTGCAATATTTTATTTCCTGGTGGAGTCAAGGTAAAGGAAATATTTTAGTATTAGGTTTGAAAGTAGGAGGTTAAACAACTTTTGGAAACACTTTAAAAGTATAACATTCTATATAACCATTGGTTTAAATTAAAATCAAAACCATAAGCTATAAATATAACAAATATTTATATTTATATAAGCTATAAATATAAAAAAGAGAATAGAACATAGAAAATAAAGCACACAGTCAAGTATGTGTTCAGAGAAAAATTCACAGCTTTAAACACTTTGATTACAAATGAGATAAAACAAAGATAAGTGAAGTAAGCAATCAACTAAACATTTTCAAGAAGAACAATAAATAGGAAAAAGAGAGAAAGAAGGTGGAAAGAAAATACAATTGAAATGGAAATCTTTGAGTTCAACTTAAATCTAAAAGCTGCCTTTTAAAAATAGACAAACTCCCCCTAGCCAAGCATGTCAAACTCAAAGACTAACACAGGCCAAATAAATGAGGCATGTGGCCCACGGGCCATGAGTTTGACATGCTTGCTGTAGTCGGTTTGGCTAGTGGATATAGCATTGGCCTGCAGACCAAAGGGTCCCAGGTTTGATCCTGGTCAAAAGTAAGAACTTCGGTTGCAGACTCCTCCCTGGACCGAGCTCTGGCCAGGACACGTGCAGGAGGCAACCAATCAATGTGTTTCTCTCACATTGGTATTTCTGTCTGTCTTTCCTCTCTTCTACTCTCTCTAAAAATCAATGAAAAAAATCTCCTCGGGTAAGGATTTTAAAAAAATAGACAAACTAACTAACTAACTAAATAAATAAATAAATAAAATAAAAATAGACAAATGCCTGAAACAACAACAAAAAAGATAAAACATAAATACCATGGCAATATTATAAACAAAGATATATGGCACTCTCAAATGTTGTCACCATTAGGTCGAAATTGGAATCCCAAACTTCCTGGTTAATCTTTTTCCATGATTGTACAAAAGCACCTTTCTGTAAAGTTGTAATATTTTGTTTTGTTTTCAATAAACTTGAAACATGTTTTCCATTGACTTTCAAAGTTAAAAAATTGCTGCAACAGGAAAACATAAAAGGTGGAAACAGATATCCTCAAGATATGTAAACACACCTGAGAATACAGCACATTTTATTTTCCAGTACAACAACAAATTCTTAGTACTTACACCTTATAGAGGCAGAGAATATCCTGAAAACACTGTCTGTCTTCTGCCGTTTGTGAAATTTTTGTGACTGCTAGTGGCTAATATAAGTGGCTCAACTTCACACAGATACGGCCAGACATCACAGATTTCGTGAAAAGTATATATTTTTAAAGTTATAAAAGGAAATGGCTTTGTACATATTCTTTTTCTGGGCCTATGTTCCAAATTTGTTTGTCCCATTCCCCAATGCTTTAGTACATACAGTACAAAATAGAGTGACATGCTATTACTGTTTTTGTAAGAAAAGAAATTTATAATAATGGAGACATGGGTACTTAAGAACTAAGCTGAAAACAGGTGCAAGCTTACCTGAGTGTACACAGCACGCAACAGGAGGAATTTCAAGAGGAATGCGAGATGGTACAAACTAAAGAATAAATTGAAATCAGGGTCTTAAAGAGATATCTGCACCCCTATGTTCATTGCAGCACTATTATCAATAGCCAAATATGGAAACAACCTAAGTGTCCATCACAGAATAAATGGATAAAGAAAATGGGTAACCAAGTTATGTATACAACAGAACATTCCTCAGCATTGAAAAGAAAGGATATCCTGCCACATGCAACAACATGGATGAACTTGGAAATCATTATGCCATGTAAAAAGAGCCAGACACAGAAGGACAAATATTGCATGATTCAACTTGCATGAAGTATCTAAAATAATCAAACTCAGAAGCAGATAGTAGAATGGTGGTTGTCAGGGGCTGAGGGAGGGGGAAATAGGGACTTGTTCATGGTATAAACTTTCAGTTATGCAAGAACCAATATGTTATAGAGATCTACTCTTCAACTTAGTGCCTATAATTAACAATACCGTATTGTGCACTAAAAACTTCGTGAAGAGGGTTCTTAGCATCATAAAATAAATAAATAAAGCCCTAACTGGTTTACAGTGGATAGAGCATGAGCCTACAGACTGAAGGGTTCCAGGTTCGATTCTGGTCAAGGGCATGTGCCTTGGTTGTGGGCACATCCCCAGTAGGGGGTGTGCAGGAGGCAGCTGATCGATATTTCTCTCTCATTGATGTTTCTAACTCTATCTCTCTCCCTTCCTCTCTGTAAAAAATCAATAAAATCCTAACTAATAAAAGCATAATATTAAAATTAACCACTTCTTCGGGACACCTAAGCCATGCCCACCAGCCAATCAGAAGGACTGTATGCAAATTAACCCAGCCAACATGGAGGCCAGCACTCAGGGAGCTGAGTAAACAGGCAGCGTCCATTGCAGCAGGAGTGAAACTGTTTGCGGGCCACCTGGGCTTCTCTCCACACCAGGGAACATCATATTTGCAACATTGTTTCAATCCTAAGAGCTGAAGCAAACAGCAGGCCAGGCCTGACTTCTAATGAAACATTGTTTCATTACAGAAGCCAGAGCTGAAGCAGAGGCGGTTTCATTAACTGCTTAGGCCCCGACTTCATCAATTATAGAAGATAAACAAACCCCAGAAACCTGCTTCCAGCCATCCTTGCTGGGACACTGGGTCAATGGGAGCTGTGGGCAGCTTGAAATTCTGAAAACAGCCATCACCCCTTCACCCATGCTGGCCACAACCCAATGGGGTGAGGGATGCCACTGGGGGGCTTGGCCAGCCTGAAAACAGCCATCAGCCCATCACCCATGCTGGCTACACCCCAATGAGGTGAGGGACGCCACTGGGGGCTTGGCCAGCCTGCAAACAGCCATCAGCCCCTCACCCAGACTGACCAGGCACACTAACAGGTGGACATTCCCAGAGGGGTTCCAGACTGCGAGAGGGCACAGGTCAGGCTGATGGACCTCCCTAGTGCACAAATTTTTGTGCACCAGGCCCCTAGTATATTTATAAATAAATAAAAAAGAAAGGGCTTCAAGAAACTTTTGGAGATGATGACTTTGTTTACTGATTGTAGTCATGGTTTCACGGGTATGTGCATATGTCCAAACTCATCAAATTGTATACAATAAATATGTTCATCTCTTTGCATATCAATTATAGTTCAATAAAGCTGTTTTTAAAATCATAATTATAGATAAACTATAAAGGCATAGAGAATAAACCAAGACACATGAAAATAAATTTTTTCACACAATTATCCACAAACTATGGAATAAACACAATGATTAGAAGCATCTAGTTCATGTAAATATTTACTAAGTGGTCTAACAAGCAAGTCCAATCAAAGGTACAATTAACTTCACAGACCAAAATCAAAGGAATGTAGTTGAATATCCATGGACTGGATCAGGTCCCTTCAATGCTTTCATGTTCCCATTAATCTCTAGCTGAGGTGGTTTTCCTGCTTCTAACAGTGTTTGTTGCTCTGGGGATAGATTTGTATGCGTTGACATGATACAGTCCTGTTTTACTACTTGTGCCTAATGCCCTTGAGCCACTACCAAATAGCAGAGATTCATATCGGAAGCCAAAGTCATATTGTATCTCCAAAACTCGCATAATGGTCTCAGGGATTCTGTGATTTTTTTCCCCCCATGGATATGCCCCGTGGACCTTAATTACTCACAGAAACTATATGTCTACTTTAGTTCCATTACAGGTTCCATTTAACAAATGAGAACCTTGCCAAGCAAAATAGGAATTAGGCAATGTGGAATTCAGTGACAGGCCAGTAGGGTTAAGGGAAAATCGAGTACTCTGCCGTGTGGTGGGAACCTGATATGCTGAGTCAACTGGTCATCGGCCATTTGCCTTTCTTCTTTCTCCAATCCTAGGTCCTGTTTCTGATTCTTGACCACTTTGTCCTCTATAGAGACATCGTTGGCTGGAGGCTTGCAGCACTGCTGAAGTAATTATTCATTTATATTTTATAGTAACATAAAGTTAGCAGGGTCTCACTCACCCAAGGAAGAACCACACCTAGATATCTTGATGGAAAAGAACTGAGCCTATTTGCTCAAACTTCTTGAGAGAAAGAATCCCATATTTCTCTTATAATCTATTCTAGTGTCTTTTAAGCCTCCAAAGACATTCAGGTTTGTGAAAAATACAAGTTTATTCCCTCTTAAACTAAACTAACTCATACAATTTTGATCACATTGAGGGTTTTTACCTCATCTTTCTCAACACTGACTTCTCATCAAGATTCTAAGTGAGTCTTAGCCAGTTTTGCTGGGTAGAACATGGCCTGTGGACTGAAGGGTCCCAGGCTTGAGTCTAGTCAAGGGCATGCACCACCCAGGGCTTGTGTGGGAAGCAACCAATCAATGTGTTTCTCTGTATTTCTCTTACATTGACATTTCTCTCTTTCTGTCTCACCCCCTACTCCCCATGTCGTCTTTAAAAATTAATGGGAAAATATCCCTGGATGAAGATTAACAAAAACAAAGAAACAAACAAAAAGATTCTAAGTGAGTTGATTTTTAAAATGATACAGATTCAGTATCCAGTGTATGATTTCTTTTCTTTTTAATATATTTTTATTGATTTCAGAAAGATGATGGGAGAGAGAGAGAGAGAAACATCAATGATGAGAGAGAATCATTGATTGCTGCCTCCTGCACACCCCCTACTGGGGATCAAACCTGCAACCCAGGCATGTGCCCTGACTAGGAATTGAACCATGACTTCCTGCTTCATAGGTTGATGCTCAACCACTGAGTCATGTTAGCCGGGCCAGTGTATGTTTTCTAACATTGAAATGGAACCATTCATCAAGTCCATAATTTTGAAATGAGGTTTCTGGACCAGAAACTATATGTCTACTTTAGTTCCATTATAGATATGATTTAACAAATAATGAAAATTGTGAACTATGACTTATGTGATGGCCTCCTAAGAAAAGATATAAATAGAGATATGGGATTCTAGTCAGTGCCCATCATATCAAAATTAAGGCACTCTCTCTTCCAACAGCTGGAGGACAGTTCTTATTGGGTCGAGAAGACATCAAAAGTAGGAGGGGAATAAGGAAGGCACTGAATTCCATTAACAGTCATGGCTCTTCTGTGACAGGGGTACTTTTAAGTGTAATATTGTGAGTTAGGAACAGAGACTCTAAGTCTACAACAATAAGCAATGCTTTAAGAAGGATTTTGTCAGTCTGGTCACCTGGGCTTCTGATAGGACAGGCATTTTAGGGAGTCCTCACTTCATAGAGGAGTTACAAGAGCACCCATTTTGGGGAAACAACAAAGATCACACAGAGACCAGAGGGAGAACATCCAACCAGAAAGGAACCAACCATATATGCACAAAAAATCACCGCACCCAGCACGAATGACCGCAAGGAGTTAGGTAGACCCATCTTGGTAAACTAGGATGGCCAGCCATTGAGTAGAACCTCAGAGGCCACCGGAAACCATGCAGCCATTCTCAAAATACAAAAGACCAGGTCTTTGGGGAAACTTGGCATTCTGTCACTCTCTCAGGGAAGACTCAGAGCCTTGCAGAGCCTTGCTAACATTGTATCTGTGCCCACAACTGCCCTACGTCAGATTTGATTGAAAAAGGAGGCAGGGTTATTAGTAGATGTTGTTTATGTTCTTCAGAGGTTAAAGTGTCTCAGCTACTAGATGAAACCCATGCTCTGACAACAACTAACATAGAATAAGATTTACATTTTAGAACTGAAAGGTTCAACTTTACAGTAATAGAAACTGATTCCAAAGAGGCCTAAGGTCTAAAGTTAATTTATAGTAAAACACACTAAGTATTCATCTATCCTGAATTCCTAGTCTGGAAAAATTTTAATTGTACTATGTTTTATTTAGATTAAATTAAGAAACATTAATGGACTTTCTGATGAAGAAATTAAAGGATAAAAAAAATAAATGGAGTGATTTCCCTATAGTGAGAAGAAGCTGGAATGAAATATAACTTTAGATCATAAGTGTTGAACCCCATGAGCTTAAGGGTGTCTTGGTTTTTTGTCTTATGTTCATTCCAATTTTCTACATTACCATTTCTTCCCTAAAAACTTTCCTGTCCTCACAGTATCTTCTTTTTTTAATTGACCCATGTTATTTATCTACTTCCTGAACAAACAACTCTACTAAGAAAAATATTTAAATATAACAAATTTAACTTGGTAATGTGAAATGGATCTCATGAGCTGCTGGCTAGCTGGTCATGAGCTGCAGTGAGATCTATGTACTTAAATGTAAAAGTCAATACCCTCAAAGAACAACAAAAGCTAATTCATGCTGAAGAAACCAAATAAAATCATTCTACAACTATAGATTTTAAGAATCAAAAGCATGCAGATTGCATAAAGAAGAAATCTACACTAATAAAAGCAAAGGTGCAAATTGATCATACCTTCGTGACACCCACCAGCCAATCAGGAGTGAGTATGCAAATTAACCCAACAAAGATGGCAGGATAATTTGCATACGCAGGCACCAAGCAGCCGGGGGCAGGGCAGGTGTTCTGCATATTAATTTTATGCATATTAAATTACTGGGCAGTGTGAGAAGGCAGAAAGATGGCTCTGGCTGGAGCAAAGGCAGTGCCAGCAGCCAGGGGAAGGAAGGCCCATTCTTGCACAAATCTTCATGCAACAGGCCTCTAGTAGGGTATAAAAAATTATTCCATACATACATAAAAGTTGGACAAGTGGCCAATTAATATAAAACTGAGGTCCAGCCTAAATTAAAACTAAAATAATGCAAATAAAATTATAGTTTCCCATTTTTCACTATCAGATTGGCAAATATGAAGAAGTTTGATAATATACCCAGAGATGATAAGACAGTTCAAAAACAGTCATTCTCACACATTGTTGATAGGAATGTAAATTGGTGCACACAACTATCAGAATGTAAAATGGACAAACCTTGTACCATCATCATTTTACTCCCAGCAATTTTAGTCTCATCATTTTACTCTGATAGGTGTATGTGCAAAAATGTGCTTACAAAATTATTCATTGCAGATTGCTTGTAACAGCAGAAAACAAAGCACAAGCTAACGTGGATATAGTTCTTTAGTGGGAAGAAGACTATACGGTCTTTTTTTTTTTCTAAATTTAGATAAATTTATATGTACTCTTTGGGATAGAACTTCAAAATATATTACTGTAAAAAGCAACTTAGAAAATTATATGTATTGACTATTAACACACCAACATTGGGAAACTATTGAGGGTAGAAATGGAGGGTGACTTCTCATTTTTACACTATACTCTTATGTCCTATTTAAATTACTTCCCAAGAGCATGCTTTCCTAATAACTATTTAGTGAAAAGAAGTCATACTATTTCAGAGATGAAAATGAAATTAGGTTCTGTTTGATTTGCCTAAAAGCTCCCAAATCCTAATCATAACTTTGGTCAACCCAGTCCTAAGGTTGGGAGGTAGGTGTGTCTAGGGTGACCAGCTGCCCCAGCATGATATGACTGAGGGGCTTATAGGATACAGGGAATTCAGGACTAAACTGAAACAGCCCCAGGACAAGGCTATCATCCTGTTGGTCCAGTGAGATGAAGGGACCTGGGTGACCAAGTTTCTTCTAGGAGACCATTTCCTTTGGGTGGGCTTCTCTTAGGTTCAAAGTTTGGAGGAAGGCACTAGCAAGTCTCTCTAGCCCCCATACCTAAGCTCCATTCTCTAAAACAGGCTTGTTAGAAATGCATGTAATGTTTTTATCTCCTTAGGCATGGAAGATGGGTGTTTGCTTTGAAGCCTTCCACAAACGCCCAATGAGTAATTCTAGGATGCGACTATAGATTAGCACCATTTTTCATGTCAAGAATTCAACTGTACTCATTCCAGCTTTAAGAAATCCTGAGGCTACCAATATCTATTTTGGAGACAGCAAGATGGCGGCATAAAGTAAACACCGTAAATGCAGCTGTGAACAACTATTTCAGAATAACCACGAAAAGAAAACACGGACACCACTCACACCCACAGGAAGGCTGGCTGAGTGAAAATTCTACAACTAGGAGGAGTCTGAGACTCAGAGGAGTGGCAGAAGCAAAGTACAGAGGTATGGAGGCGTGCGCACGGGGCTCGGGGAGAGGGCTGGCGCCGGAGGACGTGGTTCTTTTTCAAACCGGAAGGAGTCACAAGCCCCCGGCTGCTCTGAACTCCAGTTCCAGGCGAGTGTCTGAGGACACAGATGCACACCTGGAGAAGGGGGACTGACTGGCGCTGGGAGGAAATCCAAAGCGGGTTTCTCTCAGCGTTGCTTGCAGCAATTACCGCGGGACACAGAGACCCAGTGTCTCTCAGTGTAGGGCTGAGAAGCGACCATAGCTATTTGCTCTGCCCCATAGACTCTCCGAGGCCCCGCCCCTCCCAAGCTGCATCAGAGGCTTTTGCATACTAAAGGCTCAGTAGCCGCAGGCAAAGGCCAAATCAACACCTCCTTAAAGATACAAGAGTCAGCTTCACCCAGTGGCCAGAGTGGGACCATCCTAAATAAAACTCAGATCCACAAGGAACACACTTGGGGCACACGCAGTGAGCAAAAAAGCCCCACTGAAACAACTCTTGCCCCATAAGGGTGTCTCCAGCACAGAAGTTCTCCCACTGTAGATACAGCTGACTCTCATAACCAAGTGGATTAGAGGTTAATTCCTCTCAGTGATCACCTAACTCAGAAAGGGAAGCAGCCAAAATGTGGAGACAAAGAAAGAGATCACAAATGACAGAAATGGAGGAAAGAAAACGACAGGATATAGAGTTCAAAACCACGGTTATTAGGTTTTTCAAGAATTTTCTAGAGACTGCCGATAAATTTAGTGAGACCCTCAATAAATCTAATGAGACCCTCAAGGATATGATAAATGACCAACTAGAAATTAAGCATACACTGACTGAAATAAAGAATAATATA